>BDJD01006978.1:9426-19686 GCA_002564525.1 Rosa multiflora
CATTTTTTTGTGACTACGATGGCTGGGCCATCAGTATTAATTCAAGGACATGGAATAGCCCAAGTTCCACTTGCCAAATGGCACCTTGCTTACAGCTGTCACAGAAACTCTTTACGCTCTTAGGGCAAATCGTACCCTATGAATAGCCAACGAATTCCATGAGAAAATGCATGTAGAGAACGGAAATGAGTTCCTTTGCAATACCTTTAATGATTGCGAACAAAGATGCATCTTAGAGAAGTTTATGTGTCTCTCTAATGGACTCTATGTCACTATTCGAGCTAATAATCCAATAAAAGTTATGAGAGAAGATCTCTTGGATTTAGACACATATTGGCTTTGTCAGGGTAGGATAGATCATCCTAGTCATGATATGATGATCCGTCTACAAAAGACTTCACACAGACATCTTTTCTCTCGAGCGAAATAAAGCATGAATCAAAAGTTGATTCCTAGACTAAGTATGACCGACGCAGCTGCCTAGGGCACCGCCTCCGTCCACCATCAGCCTAGTGCTGGCGTAGTCCCTATCCATGATGCCATGGATGGCATCCATCATGGTGATGGTGCCCTAGGTGATGCTGCAATCACCAACTTGCTTCAATAGCGTTTAAGACGCTCAGGCCCAACCAAAATTCTCATTGGTTGCTTCTAAAGCCTCACTCGTTTTACAAAGCCCGTTCCTTAGGGAAATTAGGACTGAGACCGTCCTATGCAAAGGATATGACAATACTCATTATGTTCTTACATAGAATCCATGGGGATTCTATGGATTGATTCAACCAACTTGCGGACGCTTAAATATCTCCTGATGTTGGTTGACACGCAAACACGCTGGTCACGTGTTGTGCCATTGTCCACTTGTAAATGCTGCTTATGCTACACTCCTAGCACATATCATATGACAATGGGCTCAAATCCTATTTAGTCAATTGGATTTGATTATGCCAGAGAGTTTACATCGAAAGACTTTCGATGGATATTGCAATGGGACTGATGTTGGACATCATGTTCCCATGTGCACACCCAAATGGTCTTGTGGAAACGACTACGATGATTGTTTGGACATTGGTAATGCGCACCAATCTCCTTATATCCGCTTGAGGAAATGCAATATCACATGTAGCTATGCTAATTCGTCTACGACCCACCGCCACTCAATGTACCTCTGCGTTACAGCTAGTGACTAGGTACAAATATCGTACTTACGCATATTTGAGTGAGCCATTTATGTGCCAATTGCGCTGCCACAGCGTTCTATGATGGGTCCTTACAGACAAATGGGAAACTACGTTGGGTTTGAGACTCCAACAATCGTCCGCCACTTAATGCCCTTGGAAGGCGATCTCCTTACTGCTAGATTTGCGGGTTATCACTTTGATGAGATAGTCTTCCCGTCGTTAAGGGGAGATAAGAACACGGATGTTCAGCAAGAACGACAGGAATTGTCGTGGCCTGTCCCCACTATGTCTCATCTCGATCCCTGTTAAAGTGACGAGATCACACAAATATGCTGCAAACAAGCCTGCAAGGAAGGACGTTCCTACGAGAGGACATAGCGCCACCCTACACGAAGGTAGGCATGGTGCCAAAGCCAAAGAGAGTGGCACTCTGGCGTTACAGGCTATGGCCCCAGCTAGGATGCATGGGAGGCCCGTGGGTTCGAAGGATACATTGGCACAAACCAATCCTTGATCATCGACACTCAAAATCCGTCTCATGAGTATCTTCCGGGTTATGGTTATTGTTGGGGAACGCCTCAATGTCAGAACCTATTCCTGAGAATATAGAGCTCTATGAAACTTACACTAGTGTACATGAGACGTGGGATAGAAACTCCGTCATAATTGATGATGTAGTTGGGCATTTTGTTGCGCATGAGTTTGTTGAGTCAGATGATATCGAACCACGCTCCTTTGATGAATGAATGCCAACGTAGAGAAATTTGGCCTAAATGGAAAGATGCGATCCAGGTTAATTAAGTTGGATTCTGTAACGAAGAGGAAAGTTTTCGAGCTAGAGATGCCAACACCTCCTAACATAAAACCTGTTGACTAATGGGTCTTCCTTAGAAAGCGTAGTGAGAAAAATAGATGGTAATTTCGCCTTATGGCGCAAGGCTTCTCATAAAACGCCCTGAAATTGATTACGATGAGACAGATTCTCTCATATTGGATGTCATTGCACTCCACTACCCTATCAGTTTGGTAGTTTCCGAATAACTGAACATGCAGCTTACAAATGTGGTCACTACGTATCTTTATAGGGATCTAGATACGGACTATACATGAAGGTTCATGGTGAACTTCATTTTCCCAAGTCAAGTGGCTCTAGACCACGGAGCGCGTTTACAAAGAGGTTGAAACGCTCGCTAAAATGACTACTTGATTGGGAGGGGACATGCCCACGCATTTCCATAACAAGTTTTGGATTCCATCGCGGCTCATGTTGGACATAATCTTCATTAGAAGCCCTTAAAGAGTTAAGGGAAACCGCTGAACACTTGAAATCCGATTTTGAGATTAAGGATTATGGGAGAACACGATTATGTCTCGGTTTGGAACTTGAGCGTCGTGTTGATAGATGCTTAGGCATTTGACAAGGTCAAACCTTCAAGCACCCCCATGATCGTCCGTAGTCTTGATCCTGAAAATGATCATCTTCGTCTGAAGGATGATGACGAACATGTGCTAGAGGCAGAAGTGCCTTACTTGAGTACAATAGGCGCATTATTGTACTTAGCTCAATGCACAGGACCTGACATCTCATTTGCAGTGAACTTGTTAGATAAGGTGTAGCTCTGCACCAATGCAATGCCATTTTGATTGGTGTAAAAGATATCTTTCAGTACTTGAGATGCACGATTGATATGGGCTTGTTCTATCCCTACAGAGAGATGATGGATTCGGATCCATCACACACCAGAAATGCCGCCAACTCTGGCCTGCGTTCTCTATCCCCATCCCAAAATGATATAAGTGTTGTGGAAGGTTTTGCTGATGCTGGGTACCTCTCTGACCCACACAAAGGTCACTCCCAAACTGGTTAAGTGTTCACCATGTGAAAAGACCATGATATCTTGGAGGTCTACAGAACGGACCGTCGCTATATCTTCGAACCATGCAGAGATTATTGCTCTTCACGAAGTAGGTTCGTGAATGTTTATGGATTGGATCCATAATCACGCATGTTCAAACAATTGTGGTTTGAAGTCTACCATAAGATGAGCCTACGAGCATTTAGGATAATGTTGTTCATTTTGAACAAATGAAGCAAGGCTACATCAAAAGCGACAACGCCAAGCATAATTAGCAACAACAGACTCTCCTCAAGGTCAAAGTGAACTAGGTTCAATCTGAGGACAATGTGGCAGGCTTGCTCACTAAGTCATTGCCTAAATTCCACTTTCGAGGAACATGTTGGTAGCATCGATTACGGAAATTATCTGAACTCCCATGATCATAGTCATCAGGGGGAGATGTCTACATGTTCACCTCGAAACGTGAAGGGTGTGTTGTGCTCTTTTTCCCCTTCGACAGAGGTTATTTTTATCCCACTGGGTTATTGTTACTCGGCAAGGTTTTTAATGAGGCAGCAAGAGAAGCACCGCGTTTGGACAACACAAGGGGGAGTGTTTAAGGATATCTCTATTTGTGTTTAGCCCAAACTCTAGGTTACTTGACCTGTGGTAATAGGGTTCAATTAGAAGGATCTAGATTCCTAATCAATGTACGATTACTTTCCTTGTATAATTGAGATTCTATGCATTGTAATCCTCTATATAAAGAGAGCCCTATTATCAATGAGAATATACAGCAAATTCCTCTCAAATTTAGTTTCTCTACAACATAAATTTAGTTTATCTTAACAACAATATTTTTAGTTTTTATTGGTCCATGAATGGTCTTTTTAATCGTAATATTTCCCATTTTTATTTTCTTTTTTCTTTTTCACAACTGGTTTATCCATTATTTGGATATTCAGAACACGTGTACTGAATGAGAATGATTTTTGCAAATAACAGAGTGAATTGCTTTTACTTAGAATGTGGTTTTTCAAAATAAAAATTTATACTGTATTTTCAATGACCAAATCAATAACAATTACAGACAATTTGTGATTCATGTGACTCAACTGTAGCAGTTGACCAAATCGACCCGAAATTGTAGACAATATATGATGTGACTCAAATTGTAATTTATTACTTCCCCTTAAAATATTAAATTATTAGTTACTTCCAGTTTTGTTTAATTGTAATTTACTATGTGGGCATGTGTGTGATCTGATCAACTGCCACGTTCATGGCTGTGATTGCACTTAAGGTGTTGCATTAGGGTTATTTCCTTGAGCCACCATATTATGAGATGTAGATCTGAGAATTGTTCAAATGGCTGCAACCTATAGCGAAGCTGACATGACCCACCCGGTGAAATCCAGGGTGGCCCTGCGGGGTCCACCTTAGAGATAACTCTACCGAGAACTAGCCGAGTCACCCCTAAAGTGGACTATCCAAAACATTAACCCACAATAGATCAGAGCCAAACGAAGAAGTGCGGAAGCTATTTGTCAACTATACCTCGAACCATGTACTCCCAACCTCAACTAATAACACCTGCAAACTGGGCATTAGAAACCGAAAGGCCCAAGAGAAAGTAGACGAAAAATGTTAGCGTGAGTGGACAAAAACAAACAATTTAAAAGAAAAAGGATTTCATACTTTTGATAGCTAAATTTATAAGCTATTGATTTTCCTTATTCACACTTAAGATTGTCAATTGTAGCAAGGGCAAACAAGGGTCTTTCCCGTAATGGATTAAGGTTATAACTACTCAAAACAATGTCACAAAAGTGACCACTGTTCCTAGCGAACAATAGTCGAAAACCTAACTAAAAACTAGAAAATTACACACAAGTGTCAGTTTGAAACTTAAATTAGTTATAAGGCCACAAAAGTTTTATTGTACACATAAGGCCACTTGTATGTTTAAATTATTTATACCCTGACAATTTTACCCTTCGTGGAAGAAAAAGATCTGTCTCTGGCCAAAACAAAATGAAACTCTCTCTCTCTCTCACTCTTCCCCGATCTCACTTCTTCTTCTCCTCCCTCTTTAATCACCGGAAAGCCACCATCTCTCATCACCATCACCATCAATTGAACCACAACACAAACCTGACCAAAGCCCAGCCACCCCATCGCCGATTAAGGCTCCAGTCATCCTTTCAAGATGAAGCTTATCTGATCTGATCTGATCGGTATCTTTGATATAGCTGTGTTGTTCAACTCCGGCGACCTTGCTCTCCTCATCAAGATACGAGGTCGTTGGTGCCCTCTAATTTAGCCTGAGAGGATTCCAGATCGGTGTCCCACTAATCGCCTGGGCTTCTTTTTCTTCTTCTTGGAAATCAGCTCCGGCCACCGGGCAAGGTCCTCCAGGCGATTTTCGAGTCCTTTGAGAAGATCCTGCATGCGTGAGGATGTACGTGAACGAATTGGCGTAGCTGGCTTTTGTTGGAGTCCTGGATTTTTAGCAGGCTTTGATGGCGACTGCAGCCTATGGAGAAGAGGCGCCGATGAGCACATTAGGGAGGGCATGGCTGCTGTGGTTGTGGAGACTTTGTTCCCGGCTCACTCCGACTCATACAATACTATCTCGACCTGGGTAACTTCGGCTGCATTTGGAATTGATTGGTCTATGTTTCATTGTGCTAAGTTTTTGATTTTCTTATAGATTTGTGGTATGAATCATGAATTGCTACTGTTTTTGGAAATGGCAGAAACTCCTGGATTGTTTTTTTCATTTAGTTCGATAGTTTTGGTTTTGATTTGGGTAATTACTATGAATTTTACAATTGTTTTGATTTCTAAGTAGCTTTTGTATTATTTTGAGTTCTGGTAATGAAATTGGATCTTAATTTTATGTCTCATTGTTTCTTATGGAATTTTATTCTGGTTTGTACTTTTGTTTTTGTGGTTGAATTCTGGCAAAAGAGAGCAAGTGAAGTGGTTTTCAATGTTGGTGAGAGTAGCTTTCGGAGTTTGTGAGAGTAGCTATTGGTTTTGGTCAAAGTAGCTTTTTGTTGTTGGTGAGAAGAGTTTTTGATATTGATGAGAATATATTTTGTTGTTGGTGAGAGTAATTTTTGGTGGTGATGATTGTAGCTTTTTGTGGTGGTGGTAGTAGTTTTTAATGTTGGTGAGAGTAGTTTTTTGCGATGGTGGTAATAGTTTTTTGCGGTGGTGAGAGTAGTTTTTGTTGATGGTGAGAGTAGTTTTTGATACAAGAGTAACTCTCTAATGTTAGTGAAAGTAGCTCGTTGGTGTTAGTGACAGTAACTTTTGGTGTTGGTGAGAGCAGCTTTTGGTGTTGGTGAGAGTAGTTTTCTCTGTTGGTGAGAGTAGCATTTGTTGCTGGTGAGAGTAGCTTTTGGTATTAGTGACAGTAGCTTTTGTTGGTGGGGATAGTAGCTTTTCGTTTTGGGGAGCATAGGTTATTTGGTAAGCAGTAGCTTTTATTGTTGTTGATAGTAGCTTTTGTTATCTCATAGGAGGTTGCTGGAAATCTTACTAGAGTAGTTTTTGTTGCTAGTGACAGTAGCGTTTTTTGCAAGTGATAGTAGCTTTTATGACCTCGCCGAAGATTGCCGGAAATTTCATCAGAGTAGCTTTTGTTGCTAGCCACACTAGCTTTTGGTGTCAGTGACAGTAGCTTTTGTGGTCGCCGGAGTTGACCAGAGACCCGCCGGAGTTCGCCGGAAGTTGGTCGAAGGTCAGCCGGAGACTCGCCGAAGTTGGCCGGAGGTCGGCCGGAGACCCACCGGAGTTGACCGGAGACCTCGCCGGAGAGGAGAGAGAGAATGAATGTTGATTTTATACTCTAGTGGCATTTATGTAAATATATTAGTTTTTAATATAAGACTTTTTTTAATCTAGTGGCCTTATGAAGAAAAAAATTAGTTGGTGGCCTTATGACTAAAAAAACATTCTATAATGCACTTATATGTAATTAACCCACTAAAAACCTAATCTACACTATTTAGAAAATTACTAAAATTTACAAAGAAGTACTAAATACACAGGAGGTTGAGCACACAAAATTTGGTGATTTTTTGGAATTGATTTACTATTCTAAACAAATACGAAACTATATATAGAGTACAGAAACTGAAAATAACAAAAGCTGGTTTTAAGATGGTTTGAAAACAATATGATGAAGATAGTTAGGGAAGATGCATCCACCCCGGACAATCACACACAAGATAATTTGTTCAATCCTAATCTAGATGAAGATGCTCAGATTGGCTTGGTATGCTTGAACACAACCTATTACCCTTTCTTACTTCGTACGCTAGGCAAGAAGTGCTCTACACCTAGACTATTCCCAAGCAATGCAACCTAAAGGTACGCTTATTAGATTAAACATGCAGAGATCATTAAGGTCTAAAAGTGTTTGAGACATCACTAGGCATCGAAATAAACTTAGCGCCTTGCTAAACCTAGAACTTAGTTTAGTTGATAGTGAAAACTAACAATTGCTTCTCTAGAAGGTTTGAGGAGTCCAACTATTGACACAGGCATCAAACAATCAAAGCAGTAGAATCCTAAAATGCATACTAAGCGTGCACTCAAAGCATACAAGCAAGCATTCATCAATGGAAAAGTAGTAAACAATAGTCTCATCATGGATTAAAAGAAAATAAAATCAACAGTCAAATCATCATGTAGTTCATGTCTAGGGGCTTCAAGCCGCCCCCTAACTAATAAAAACTAGCAAAACATAGAATAAACAAAACTAACTAAAGAAGGGGAGGAAGAAAGAGAGAGAGAGAGCTGCTGTAGATTGATCTCCTTTTTTATATGCTTAGAGGTTGCCTTCATCTTTCTTATTGTGTAGGAAATGTAAAACCTAAAAGAATTAGGATTCACGTGCTTAGGTGGAGTTTTCCTATTGGCTCTTGAACTTGATGACTCATTGTAACCATTCACATCATGCCATTTGTCTATATTAAGCTGAAATATGAAGCACAAACTTGTCCTCGGGCTTCTCGGTGCGATTTGGGCTTCAAAACATAAATCCCATCCAACCCCAGATTCACGCGTAGCCTGACCTTTTTATACTAAATCGGCCATAAATTCTTGTAGAAAAATGATATTGACAAGATGTAAAAATATATGGAAAATAGACATCCGAGGCTTTCAATCAATATAAAGATCATCCTCTGGATGGTTGTGAGCTGGTCTCAGTGATCTGTCGAAATTGACTGATCTGCACATGCAGATTTGCTGATGTGGCCTTTCAATCCCTCTTTTACTTCTTTTCTGCTTCTTTGCTCCAAGATACCTATCAAACAAATAAACAACGTAAAGAACGAGAAAATACACTAAAATAACAAAGAAACTATAGAGATTAATGTTATTAATATCGCATAATAATGCTCCTATCAACTTTCCCACATTTATTCTCTTAAAAATCTGATGCATGCACAATAAGAAAACACATTTAGCTTTGAATCCGAGGATTTCAAAAAAATAAACCAACTAGCCTCGCTAGTCACAACATTCGAAAAATATATATCGTAAAACCGAAATCTCGTTTCTCAAGAAGATAAGACCAGCCCCGCTGGCTACAGTGAAAATCGGACCACCCCGCTAGCCAAGCAACGATAAGATATGGGGAAGAAGTATTACCATACGAAAGAAGGGAGCCTCCCACTCAGGTCAGAGTGTCCCACACTCTAGAGCATCCCATGGTCTGCTCAGCTCACCCACAAACACATGGTTAGCGGGGAGGGGTACTAATAAGGCTCGACTACATGGTCCACTAAATTTTGGCAGCATCACTGATAGGAGCAAAAAAGTGTGACGATGTTATTAATTATGTGCCACATTTTAGCCTTATTTCTCCCTTAGTTTAGTGTTTTGAGTCATTAAGTCATTTTGAAAGTCTTGTTGAGTGTTTGGAGCGAAATAGGCGGAAAAAGTAAAATTCATGAAAAATTCTAGCTGGATCAGGATTCCTAACTGTCAACTATTTTTGCGGTCTTTACATTTTAATTCCCCTTTATTTTCTCTAGAAAATTCTGATATTCTCCTGGTTGTTGTAGGAAACGTTGCCTGGTGGAACTCTTGGAAACAGCAATGATGGAGTCATGAAATAAAGCATTAAGATATTTGACCAAGCAATGAAGAAGGGAAATAAAGGAGAAAAGACGTTTTCAGTTGAGGAATAAAAGAGAAAGACGTTTCAGCTGGAAAATAAATAAGAGAAAGGCGTTTTCAGTTGGGGAATAAAGGAGAAAAGACGTTTTCAGTTGAGGAAAAAAAGAAAAAGATGTTTCAGCTGGAAAAATAAATAAGAGAAAGATGTTTCAGCTTGGAAATTAAAGGAATTGCCCCATTATGAGAGGAGTTAAGGCCATAAAGGAGACGTTTCAGTTGGGAAAACCAACCAATGCTCCCCTATAAATAGGCAATGTCCAGAACTGAATTTGCATCACTTCCCAGCCAAGATCACTTCCCAGCCAAGATCACTTCCCAGCCAAGATCACTTCCCAGCCAAGATAATTCATTGCCCATCACTTCCTGGCCAAAAACCATTCCAAGACTGCCCAATTCACTCCTCAAACCTCCATCTCCTACAAGACTGTGCCACCATCCATCCATCAATCTACGAAGCTCTTAGGCGCTGAGTCAAGGACGCTCCACCACCATTGCAGAGACAAGTTCATCACCTTGTTGCTAAGCCGCTGAGGAAAGCTTCAAAGTGTAACTATGACTCTACTTATAATTTTTGTTTCGGTTTTGTTTGTTTCAATTTGTGAGTTGTGTAATTGGAGACATGAAATTTTCAGAATATTTTTATTAATATTTTTGAGATTTTCAGTTTATTATTGAGTTAATTTCGAGAATTCTTTTATGATGCAGGTTATAATCTTGTGCCCTTTTACGTGTTTAGGTAATTTTCAGAGTTAGGTTAATAAGTTTGCATGCTAGAATAACGGTGAGAGTTCTTGTGTGTTTGCTTAATTTGCCAAGAGTAATTGTTATTTGTTAAGACGCTGAGTTAAACAAGTAGTAATTAGTTCTAACAGGTGGTAAAAATCATGCTTTAATGATTAAATGATTCTGAAAATTACGTGTTAAATTCTATGTCTAATGGTTAATTTGCACGTGTGAGTTGATTCGGTTAGATAATACTACTAGTTAAGAGAATTACGCTGAGTGTTTTCGAAAATTAGTAGTATTAGGCTTGGTAAGGA
>BDJD01006978.1:22876-48394 GCA_002564525.1 Rosa multiflora
GAATAAAGGAGAAAAGACGTTTTCAGTTGAGGAAAAAAAGAAAAAGATGTTTCAGCTGGAAAAATAAAAAAGAGAAAGACGTTTCAGCTTGGGAATTAAAGGAATTGCCCCATTATGAGAGGAGTTAAGGCCATAAAGGAGACGTTTCAGTTGGGAAAGCCAACCAATGCTCCCTTATAAGTAGGCAACGTCCAGAACTGAATTTGCATTACTTCCCAGCCAAGATCACTTCCCAAACAAGATCACTTCTCAGCCAAGATCACTTCCCAGCCAAGATAATTCATTGCCTATCACTTCCTGGCCAAAAACCAGTCCAAGACTGCCCAATTCACTCCTCAAACCTCCATCTCCTAAAAGACCGTGACCACCATCCATCCATCAATCTACGAAGCTCTTACGCGCTGAGTCATGGACGCTCCACCACCATTGCAGAGACAAGTTCATCACCTTATTGCTAAGCAGCTGAGGAAAGCTTCAAGGTGTAACTATGACTCTACTTATAATTTTTGTTTCGGTTTTGTGTGTTTCAATTTGCAAGTTGTGTAATTCGAGACACGGAATTTTCAGAATATTTTTATTAATATTTTTGAGATTTTCAGTTTATTATTGAGTTAATTTTGAGAATTCTTTTATGGCGCCCGTGTGAGTTGATTCGAGGGTTAGATAATACTACTAGTTAAGAGAATTACGCTGAGTGTTTTCGAAAATTAGTAGTATTAGGGTTGGTAAGGACGTTTCCGATCCATGCCTACATTAGAATGAATCAGATAAGTGGATTGATCCGCTGAGGCTTTTCATTTGAGCTCTTATCTAGGCATTAAAATGGACACATTTTTGTAGCATGTTGAAATGGATTTTCTGTTTTTACACTTAGTAATTTCTGAGTGGCATTGGTCTAGGTTAGGGAAGTCGATCATTATATATAGGTTTATTTGTTTTGTTTTTATTTTAAGTAGATTAGGAACCAAAATTCAAAACCCCCCATTTAATTCTTTTATTTGTTAATTGACCTTTTTGTGTAGGTGTACCCTACAATCCCCGGACTGAACGATCCCTGCTTATCCTATACTGACAACTACATTTTGCAGGGTTAAATTGTGAGGCTATTTCAGCCACATCAATCACCTACTCAACAGTCCAAGCATTCTTCATAACTACAACAAGTTCCAATTTTACCTGTAAGTGATCGAAATTGGCCGGTGAAGGTTTTCCAGAAAAAAACCAAGAACCCTAGGATTTGAAATCGTCGATTCGACCTCCACACTGCAAATCGTGACTCAAGGCTAGGGGCAAAATGATCCTTGGAAAAAACCGAACCTTCGACGCCAGTTTAGTGGCCGGAATCACCGAAAATCGACGAAAGTTCCGATCGGCTATAGTGAACTTCACGGCTCAAAATCGAGCTCCTCCGGCCGAATCACTGCAAAACACCACCACAGATGTGACAAGGAGGAAGAGGTGAGCTTGCCGGTGCCCGGATTCTGTCGTGGGTCGGCCGGAGAAGGAAGAAATCGGAGGAGGAAGAATCGGACCGAAGAGGAGAAAAGGATCGGGGAAGAAGAGTGAGAAAACTGGGTAGGTTTCCAAAAATAGCAACTTACCACAGTAACTTTCTATATTTATAGAAAGTTATTGTGAACAGTAACTTTTACATTTTCGGCCATAACTTTCACATACGAACTCCAATTTTTATGTACCACATATGCACACGCTCAGTTTAACGTCGTTTACGACTTCCATGAAGAACATTTTCTCAAATTTTTCCCCGAACAAAAGTCAATTTTTTTAGGGCCACTAAAAGTATCGAAACAAAGTAAAAAGTGAAAGTAGGTGTCGTTTACCATCCAAATGACTAGTAAATGGGTAAATTGAGATATGGGACGTTACAGAAGCTGTATGTTTGCATGTACATTCACCAAAAGAAGTTCTCCAAACACTCCTCGAGAAATTTGGGATGAAAGGGTGCAATGCAGTTGCAACAACTTTGTATGTGCTGTCAAACACACTATAGCTTTGATATCAGACGGCCAATTCCAGTGGCCTAAAAATAAACAACTTTTTCTTCACTTTATCACAATGTATCAGATACGCAAGTTAAGAGTAAGATCAACAATGGTTTCTTATTCAAAAGCAGCATTGTGGCTGGAAACTTTACGATAAGTAAAAACTTGGATCTTATTCAAAAGCGGCACAATGTATCAGATACCTATGATATATTCCATTTCCCTAACACTTTGCTCAACCCTACTTAAATTATGGAGCCGTGATGTTCCACATTGGCTTAATGCAAGTGTTTCTTCGAGGCTTAGAAGCACTCTAGGGTTTAAGGGTGGGTTCCACTTTGAGCAGGTGTATCTGCATTAAGGGCGATGACACCTCCCTTCCAAGTAACATGCAGAGCAAGAAGATACGAGCGATATAGATGGAGACTAAAAAATATATTGAGGACGTCTCTTGGGTTTCTCACTTGACCGGAGTTTGGTTCCCTAAGAGCACTGACTGCTCAATGCCTCAACTGCCTCAAGTAATGGAGGGGCTGAGCCTACCTGAGATTTAGGCTATAAAGCATATAACCCAGTGTTAGGGACATCATTGAGTATAAAATAAGTTCAAATTTGGTGTATGATGTCTCCTACTCCCAAAATTAGGAGGTCAATTTTTAGTAAAGGGAAAAAAAAGTAAGAGTATCGTACCCAAAGAATTGAGTAACTCTACCCTAACTACATCACCGTGAAAATAAAACTAAAAAAAACACATGCGAGTCTTTCTTTTTACAAATTAATAGTCTCGACCCTTTGGAAGCCAAAACTATCAATAATGATATTTAGAATGGTAAAGTGGTGAATCGGCTTTGTTGATTTTAATTTCTATAAAGTAAAATAAGTTGCACAAAAAAATAAACTAAGCAAATAAAATAAAATAGAGACTTTAATCAATGAGATAAATAGGAGCATAGGTTTAGCACCTAGCCTCCCTCATGCATATAATGTAACCCATTTTCAAATGACAACATGCTTTAATAAATTTCCCTTAGTGCTTTGATGAAGCTACCAAGAAACCAACTAGTCATGCAATTTAATAATCTCTTCCGAAGCAAAGCTAAATTATACTACCTTTATACCATTCAAATCTTCCGGATCCTAAATGGCCTATGGTGCCGTGAGCCTAAATTCTTCCGGAACCTAAACCCACAACATCATGCTTTAATTTCTAGGTAAGAAACCCAAGCAATCTAGTTCTTCCAGTAAGAATAAGCTAGACCACCACCCTACTAGCTACACATGCTTCTTGGTTACAAAAGATTGTCAAGCTTAAGTTTCCAATTTCATTAATTCCTACAACATGATTCTAGGTGACAAATCTAAAAACACATGTAAGAAAGCATTAAAGTAAAGTAATTAAAGGATTCAAAACATGCATATTCATCAAAAACATGGCATCACACTATTTTATACATGAGTTTGGCTGGGGCTAAAGTCTAGCCCCAAATTTATTCTACTCACAACCCATAGTTACATAAATCAAACCCATGAACATAATAATATCAAGCAAAAGAGAGGAAGATTAGAGAAAGTGGTTGGTTACAAAACTAGCTCCCCTTGATGCAAAACTAGTGAGAGATGTTTCGAAGTATGGAAATTTCGGTTTTCTCAAACCCAAATTGCCGTACAAATCCACAAAGCTCTTAGAAACTTGAAGAGCAAAGGCTTGAAATGATGAAACTAAGGTGTGATTGATAAAAGATGTAAAGGATCTTCAGTTTTTGGTAAAAATCCAAGACACTTTACACTTTTCTCTACACAAAAACTAAACTAAACTACCTAAAGGATGGAGAACTATGGAAAATGGAGAGGAAATGGAGAGAGGAAGAAGATGAAATGGATGAAGGAAAGTATGAAAAACGTCCAAAGTGAGGAGATGGTGTTTTTATAGGCCAAAAGTGATGAATGGAGGGTGGAGATCAAAGGAAATGAAGGGCTAGATGTGATTGACAAATATGTAAGCACAAAATGTGGATCTAGTCTTTAAATCCACATATAAATGACCTAGAAAGCCCATAGATATTTTGGTGCAGGAGAAAAAGTAAGGGTCATTGTGTAAGGGAACAAGGTAATAACTGGGAGACAAAGGTGTAAGGTGTAAGAATAGGACTACTTGTCATATTTCAAATTTTGGATTTCAAAATAACCTAGACCTAAAGTCTTCCTACCTAAAGTCTCTAACCCTAATTAGCTCTTTCTTCTCCTCCATACATGGTCTTGGCCAGCCAACTTGGGCGGAATCCGGCGTTGACTCTCATTTCATCATGTTTTCGTACTTTCTTCCTTCAATTTAATCTCCACCGAGAGTTCAGAATTGGCCTTTGACTTCTGCGTGCCAAATGTTCCTCCATGAGTGTAGATCATCCAGGTAAAATTTGAGGGCTTAATTCACCGTGATTTATCCAAAAATGCTGCCAGAATCCGTACAGGTCCGGTTTTACAGTTTTTGTCTTCTAGTGGAGAAACTTGCACCGATATTTTGAAGTCCTTCCACTCCGAACTAGCTCTTGATCTCTTCATAAGAAATGATACTTAGGATGTCTAGGATGGATCTGAAATTTTTCAGCTCATTTGGAGTTAATTTGATTAGGCTTATGCTCCTCCTTCTTTGCCTAGCTCAGTTTCTCCTAGCCGGAGTAGGAAAATGTCCTAAGATTCATTTTTTAGTGCATTTCCAAGCTTCTCTATCATTTCATAGCATGATAAGGAAAACATAATAAATATATATAAATAAACACAAAGGTTAAGCAAAAGTGCTAGATTAGGGGAATAATTAATAGGTAATTATAGACCTAACACCCAGGCATGAGATTAAGCTATAAAGCCCAAAAGTTTGAATGACACAAACAGTTTCTGGAAGAAATGATTCCAGAACACCGTACCGATTTATAGTGAAAATTTGGCCACCAAACCAAGACAAGTAGCATACTCCATCAGTCCAGCTGTTTTTCTTGATGACCATCCGGGGACTCCTTCCCCTCATCATCACCATCACCATCACCATCCTTAATTATCATCAAATTGAACTTTAGGCCAAGTTTTAAGCAAATGAATCAACAAATAAGGGCTAAATATTGATTACTACTCTGTCGTTTGGGTCCAAAATCAATTCAATCCCTCAACTTCTAACTTCATCAAAAACACCCCTGCACTTTCAGTATTGATCTAATAGGTCTAATTTGTTAGTTTTTTGACAATTGAGTTAATTAACGTGTTAACGTGGCTCATATATGGCCTATGTTTTATGATGTGGTGTCAAGATGGCCTGCATAGTCAATTTAGGAGTGAGTCCTACTATTAAAAATAAATAGTTTTTTTCTACAAATAATCCAACGATAACTTGAACCCATAATTTTTTATGAAATTAGAAGTCTAAGGACTGAATTGATTTTGGACCTTAACCACAGGGTAGTAACCAGTATTTAGCCCAAAAAATAATTACAATTCTATTAATCCACTTAAATGTTCTTCAACATCTTTATGCTCCTCCTCCTCGTCATCATTGTTACAGTACAATGATAATCACTCACCACCTACAATATATAAGAAAAATGAAGCTCACGCTCCTAAATTTACAATTTACAATCGACACATTTGTACAGTGTTTCACAAACATGTAAAACAATTTCATTAAGATTTCGCTATAAAGCCTAAAATTTGGAGGCTGAAAGCTATCTTGCGAGGAAATTTTTTTTATCAAAAGTAGTAAGATGAGGTATTATCCTCAGCATCTTGTGGGTTTTATTTGCTTTTAACCCAAATGAGCCTATTTATGGGGTCAAGCTATTGTGGCATTACACGTGACTGGAAGCCTATTTAGCAATTACTCTCATTATCTTCTCGTTAATAACAAATTTTACTGAACCACTTAACAATCTTGAAATTTGAAAAGTTTTAGATAACTTGGGTAAAATAGATAAGAAACAAGCTAACTCACCCAACTCAACTCTTCAAGGGCAGGTAGTGAGCACCCAAGTCACCTAGACTCGCATTCAGCCAAAATAGAACATCGTAGTAAAGAGCCACAAATGAAGGGACATGGAGGACCAATCTGAGAAAACACAAGGTAAGACTATCAGTCTCACCCATGGCTTGAGATTTCGCTATAAAGCCTATAGGTTAGAGGCTAAATGCTATATTGAAAGGAAAAGATTGGGTAGATTATCCTCAGCATCTTGTTCGTTTCACTACACCAAAAACGTTAACAGACAACACTTTTTGCACAATGAAGAAAAAAATGTGTTGTGTGATGAAGAAAAGTCAATCACACAACATGTTTACTAAACTTCCGTTGTATAAGGTGGTTAAAATTCTGAAGTTTTTTTCTAAAAGGTCATTGCACAACTGTTACAAGAATAATCTGTTGTGTGAATAAAAAAAATTGCGGCAGATTTCCCTCCTAGATCTACCCAAATTTGGCTCCAAATTGGTACTTCATTGTACAACAGAATAGTTATATATGTTGTATGAGTGTAGTTTGCAAATTGTCATACAACAATTTTTGTTTTTGTGTTGTATGATCAAGGAAGATATATTAGATGTTTCGATGAGTTTCCATACGCTACCCATTCCCCTGCTCCCAAACTGAACTTTGCTTACACATAGCGGGAACTTTCCCTCCTTGCTGCCATAACTCAAATTTAATGTGTGCGGAATCAGACAACATAACTTCATTATGTGTTGTCTGATACATGAACACAAAATAAAAATAGCCAGCAGCTGGTGCGTTTGACAACTTAATAGGCTAGGGTTAATGACTTTTGTCTCCCACTTCATTTTTTTTCCAACACCCAGACGGCCAGACAGAACACCATCAAAGCACAATTTCTTTTTCATCTGTTTTCCTCTCTCCCCGAACAAGTACCTTCATCTTCATCTAAAACCAACCTCCGTGTCCGACTCCACTAAAACCTACATCCCTGATCCCTAATCATCAACCCCTCAACTCCTGACCCCAAAATTTCTTTAACCATCGAAACCCTAACTCGCTCTCTCCAATTTATTAGCGACCCCCTCATACTCCACCGCACTTTGACACAATTCCTGCCTTTACAAAGAACCAAAGAAGTAGTTAGTGAGAAGAGGAAGATGAATGAGAGGAAGTAGTTAGCATTGACCACCTCTCTCTTCTATCTTCTTTCTTTCCAAGCTCCACTCCCCCAATTACTCCCCTAACTTCAAACCCTATTTTTCCCTCTGCTACCTCTATTTTCTGCCACGTCGATCAACACTTGTATCAGACAAGCCAATCCTAGACCTTATATGAGATGATGCCCGACGAGCAACACGGGGATTCCAAGTTTGATCTCTGATCGGAATCTCCACCAGAAAGTCCACAAGCTCCTCGAATTGGCGTCGTTTCAGCTAGTTTCTGGTGATGTGAAGTTCACGGTGGTGGCCAAGGACGGGTTTTGTTAACTGGTACTTTTCTTGCCTAGAATTTTCATGTTTTTAAAATCGATTGTGTTTTAGGTTTGATTGATTTTCTGGTTAAAATGGATTTGGGGATTGGGAACGCTGTCGTGCCATCGTGGACGCCGGCAAGTTTTTCTTTTTGTCCGGTAAGCCTGTTTTCATCACCCCTCCCCCACCCCCCTAGTTGATTGAGGTCTCTGCTCTGATTTGGATTGGGAAAACCTTAATTACTTGCTGTTTGGTTTGGAGCAGTTGAGGCTTGAGGAATCTTGATAATAGAAGTTGGAGAAGGGAAAGTTGCTGGGTTAGGTTGAAATTGGAAATTGGTAAGGACCTTGAACTCTGTTTTGATTATAAGCAGTAGGATATGTGTAATTTTAAACTCTAATGTCATTCTATGTTAGTTGGTTGTAGTAGGATCTAGTTGGTTTCTTAGTGCATATGTGTGAGTTCAGTTTGCTGAGTCTTTAGCAATGTGAATTAAGCATGTCATGATCTTTTGATTGTTGTGAAGTGCATGTCTAAATGTGTGTTTATGGACAAGTTTATATATGAGTTTAATTGCTAAGTTGAGATTCGAGTAGTGATTAGTAAGAGGATGAATGGGAATTAATGCTTTATGAATTGGTAATGAATCAGGTTGCTGACATTAAAAGGATGAATGTCTTTGCTGCAGATCTTCGAATGTTTGCTTTATGTCAAAATTATTGTTTGTAATTGACTAGAAACAGAGTTTTCAGCCAACCAACCTAAATCAGGATCATGAAGCTTTTATCAATCAACTGCTTGTGGAACTTGATGGGTAACTTTCATCTCTGGTTTCATTCATTGGACTAACAACCTTGAATAAATTCTTTAGCAAATAATGTGAAGTGATTTTAGCTAAAAGTTACATAACATACCCAACGATTTAAAATGAAGTAGTTTATGTGAACTAGGAAGGAAACAAAATGAACTTCACTTGACTAAATCCTTCGTTCTATTGAACAATAAACCACTTAGCATTTGTTTGTTTGAAATGTATAGATAAATTCTTACAAACTTATCAGACATGGACATAAGCTGATAGACACATTCTCTCTTACGTTTCAAACTCCTCTAAGTTTTTACTATTTTTGTTTTTGTAAGTCTTTTAAGTTTGCAGCTTCTTTATGTTCCTTCATGTGCTCTACTCTATTTGTGTAGCTAATAATCTTTAAGTCAAACTATGTTACTCAACAGGACATGATCTACGTGTTTCTGTTTCTCGATTAATTTTACACTTTCTGCATGTTTGAGAAACATGATGGGGTTGTATTGATGGCTACTACTAGAAATCTCAAGCAAATTGATGATGCCTTAAAGCGGCCTGGTCGCATGGATAAAGTATTTCATCTTCAAAGGCCAACTCAAGCAGAAAGGGAGAAGATACTACAAATAGCTGCAAAAGATGCTGAATCAGTTCTTAGCCTATTAGTTTTCGCACTAAAGCTGTTATTGAGGTTCATGAGAATTCTGAATGGATTGGTAATTTAGTAGTGTGCACACGTGTGAGGATGGTTGCTGCAGCTGTCAGTTTTCTCATTGCATTGTGGTTGTTATATATGTCCTCTGAGAGTTTTGTCAATGTTCACATCATTGCCTAAATATAGTCTTAAATCATATAATCTCTTTTGGTGACTTGTGGCTTCTAGGACTTGATTACTCATACCAGTCCTTCTATCTATATCAATTTCTTATACTTCTATCTATGACCAATCTATAACCTTTATTATATGTTATTTATTTATCCTTGATATCTTTTGTTATAATCTTTTCTTCACATGGCGACATTCTATACATTCAGGTTGTTGATAAGACTGCTCTTTTAAGATTTATAGAATTAAAGTTGGTACCTGCATCATTGGAAGTTAGTGCCTTTAGGAGCAAGTTTCTCGATAAGGATGAGCTTATGAGCTACAGTAGTTGGTTTGCGGTAAGGTACAATTGATGTTGTTCTCTCTCTCTCTCTCTCTCTATTTTTTATCTTTTTAAGCCTTGATGCATTTTTCAAAACCTAATGGGTAATGGGTAATCCTTATTGCTTTTTGCAGACTTTCAATAGCATTATTCCAAAAGGAGTGCGGAAAACCAAAATTGCAAAGAAGCATAGAAAAATGCTGGTGAATCATTTGGGGCTAACATTGACTAAAGAAGACCTGCATAGTGTGGTTGATCTAATGAAGCCATATGGTCAGATTAGCAATGGAATAGAACTTCTAATAAGTTACTTGTGTAACAAGTTATCTTATGCATTTTGGTTGTAAATTAACATTGCTTTACTTGTGTAAAGCTAATACTGTGCATCATTAAATTCTCTCATCTCATTTGTACATTAATATCGGTGCAACTCTGTGTTCTTATTTAATTTAAAGTAAATTAGTTGTTTCAATATACTTGCTTTTCATTAGTTAGCTGCGAGAGTGTGAATAGCTTGTTGAAGTATAATTCTCTTCCAAAGTTTTCACTGTGTCAAGTGATTTCTCCTATTTCTCCTGTTTAATCCCAACATAGTAAGTAGCTTAGATTGAAGTTATCAGTGCAGTTTGTTGTCTATGCTTAATTTATTGAGATTTTTTTTTATTTCTCAAAAAATGCTGATTTATTTTTTTCACTGATGCCCTTTGTTATTATCCAAGAAAATAAAATGTCAGTTTATTTTACTCCCGGAATTCACTCCTTTTTTCATACTCATAGAGTTGTGATGGAAGCTTAAGTTCCATTTGTTTATGCAAGACAGTGAATTGACATAAGTTCATTAACTTTCTAGTGGACGAGGGAGACCAAGTTCCCTCATGCTGTCTGGGCTGCAGGTTGAAGTCTCATTGCCCTTCTGTTGACAAACTTTGATGTTGTAGAAAATATATGGCTGGAGCCATTGTCTTGGCAGGTTTGCCTCCTTTATATCGTCATCCTATTATATCTCTGTAAGTATTTTGTGCGTATATTGTAATTCTTTTTATCTTTATCTTACAGTTGTCTTCCTCAAAAATGCTGAAATTGGCTGTTTGCTTTCCTCTGATTTTGATATGATGGCTTAAATTATGTTATAGATGCATTATAAGTTACACCAATATGCTCTTACAGTTTTTATTCATCTATCTAAAAAATTTAATAGTTTGTTCCTCTCAGCTAATTGAAAGTAGAAGTAGGAGAACTAAACGAGAACTAGGCTAAACTTTTGTATTGCAAAGAAAAGTAGGAAGTACATTGTCCAACTGTGTCATGGTATAGCTACCTGTTTTACTTCATTATCGAATTGGTTTTATAATGAAGCCTCATCCATGAATGGTGAATTTAAATTTTGTAGCTTGAGTTCTCCTCTTAGTCCCGAAGAAATTGTGAAACCTAGAAAGGCGTCCAATTTGTAAGTTTGTGGGAGGGGATGATGTTAACAATGTTATTTTTATGGAATTAAATCTAAATGAACACCAGTAATTTAGCCTTCTTCTACAGGGAAGGCGAGAAAAGAAGATTATGGGAATGGAAATGCTGAATCAAGATCATACCTTGAAAAGAATCTCGTATTTTGTTTTCGTTCACACATTGCAGCACAAATGCTACTCCCTTTTGGAGAGGAGAACTTGCTTTCTTCTTCAAAGTTAACGCAAGCGCAGGAGATTGAGTTCATTCTAAAGCTTTTTGCTTTTCAAGGCCATTAATGTAAAGCAAAAAATAATCTTAGAGGATATCCAATGCATAATCCTTTCTCTAATTCCCTTTACTCTTTTACTCAATTTGCAACAGATAGCTACACGGATGATTATTCAGTATGGGTGGGGACCTGATGATTGTCCTGCAATATATTTGATCTGCACAAAATTAGTGCTCAATTTAAAACCCTATAAATGTAGTAAGAATAAGTATGGATCGTTCTCAACCGGGGATTATGACCTAATTAATTTCTGAAAAATAAAACATTAGAAAACAAATTGAAAAAAAAAAATATATATATATATATATATATACATAATTCATGAAAAATAAAAAGTAAGGGGATTCAGGATTTATTTCAATTTAATAACTAAGTATTTATATTCATATGTGACACATCAAAACCAGAATCAAGAGGAATTATATGAATGGAACGATTTTAATTTTAATTAACTACTATTAACACGTTGGCTAGGTTTTAAACACCAAATCACGAATCAAAATATATCCAAGCATCGAATCAATCAAGAACAAAGATGAACACATACTGAATAAAGTTAGACCGCTAATCAAGCATACAAGACTCATTGTTAATTTATCTAAGTAATTTTAGGTTTTCCATCAAATTTATTAAAGCCTAGAACGCTAGCACCTTAACATGGATTCAATTACATGTTTATGAACCTAAGTATGCATCCAAAGATCGATTAACACAAAAAAGTTGGGATTGAAGCTCGAAATTAACAATCATGCAAGAACATATAAAAATCGCCACTTTTCAAATTAAAAACCTAAAACCTAAGACATTCTTCATAGTATTCAAAAATTACATAACTAAAATCAATCTTTCATCCACCATAGAAATAGCAAATCAAAGATCCAAAATAGAAAATTAAAATCGAAATTCATAGAAACCCGAAATAGTTTTCTTATACAAAACCGAAAACAACAATAGAGTTTCATGGTTACACTTTTTTATCTTCAAGGACGCAAGAAGCTTCAAAAGGTGATGGAATGGATAAGAGCTACTGCAAGGACGCTTGAATGGAGAGGATGATGCTTCACGGCCTTGAACTTTGGAATTCTTGGGATTGCCGAAACTTGGAAGAGAAAGGAGAGTGTTTGTGGCTTTTGATTCTGAATTTTGTGGTGTGTAGAAGAGCTTCAGAAACCTCCTTTATATAGTGAACGGCAAGGGCTAGGGTTCCCTTGAATTTCTCTTGAATTACATCAGTTCGCCCAATAAGAAAATAGAACAAAAATTGGAGAGCAAGTAACCTTCTTTTGCCGAATTCTTCCATGTATCTAGACCATATTTCGGCCTCCTTGTATGTAGACTCATCATTCAATACTTATTCCTTTATTTTCTCTACAAAAATTCCATACAAAATCCAAGAATAATCCAATATATATAATTTCCGAAAATCCTTTAATATTTCCTTGTAATTCTAACGGCATAAAACATGTAAAATGGGCCATGGACTCCTCCAAGCTATCATAGAAGGATCTAGAGACTCATGTGCAAGTCACATGCTTCAAACTTCGGGCCAAACTTCCCCAAAATGGGCCAATTCGAAATCTATCTCATGCGTTGCCGAAATTCTTCAATAATATAGAACATTCTTGAACAATCTTTAGTCATCTTCAAGACACAGCATCTCCTAGTCTCACCAGGTCTCCTAACAGCATCAGGACTCTTAGTGTCTTCAGGTTTCCTAGTTGAACTGGGACTCTGTCATTTCTTCATTTCCAAGCACATTTTTCCGAGCTCACCCCTAGTTGCATTAGGATTCCTACTTCAACTGAGATTCCTTTTCCTAGTAGAACTGAGAAAACTTCATTTCTCCATTTCTTCTCATTTTTGCGCATATAACTCCTTGCCTTCCATTTCCAGACTCAAAACTATCTAAAAACACCAAACAAGTTAGAAATGACATTGTTAAGAGAATAACTAAGCAAAATGAAGAGAGAAATGTATGAAAAATGTAGTACAAATTAGTCTCAACAAATGCCCCCACACTTAGCATTTGCTAGTCCCTTAGCAAAAATCACACAAGTCTCAACAAATGCCCCCACACTTAGCATTTGCTAGTCCCTTAGCAAAAATCACACAAAACACTAACTACGACTCAACAAAACACTAAGTATGAAAAACTAAAAACACAAAAACACTTAACAAAACTCACGAAAATTACTAAGTACAAAGACTCTAACAAAAATACAAACATAATGACTCTAATGCCCTTCAACATATTGTCTCAGAAATCTCATACTTACACACCACCAAGAAAAACACTCAACCAAGAGTTAATCATGTACTTTTCGAGAGTTAAATAAAAGATATACACAACATATAAACATGTAGGACTTAGAAGCAACAATGGTGAGTGGATGGAGCTTAGCATACATATACAAGTAATGAGTCACTTCACAATGGATATACACTCTTTCTTCTCTCAGAATTCAAGGGTTATGCTTAAAAGCTTCTTATTCACTCAAGTATATGTGAGAGATGCTATATATTTTCAACAAAAAGCTCACATATAAGAAACGAATAGCACATATATATAATTTTTTTTTCTCAAAAGATCTCATGAAGGATATCAATCACATGCACGAATGAACCCAAACCATAACTTCAACAGTCATAACTCATCTCCACAGATCAAAGGCTATCCCATCTTAAGGATTAAAAAGGTCTTATAAAAGGGTTGTAATGGGGCCAAGGTTTAAGGTTAATAAGAAACAAAGAGATAAGGAAATACAAATGTATTCTAAAAGCAAAGTAGAGCCCTTGAAAACATCTTCATGTAGTCCATCAAAGCATCTTTAACGTCATAGCCCATAGAGGTCAAATAAAAGGCCTAATTTCATCTTGTTGGGTCTCTGCTTCATTAATTCTAGACTTCAAATCCACAATGCAAAAATACAAAAGTCCACAAAACTCATACAAAAAAACCAAAGCCGTATATCAACTTCTTTTTCTTCTCTTTTTTTTTTTCATTTTTTTTTTCGTTTTTTTTTCAACGATTTTTTCCTTTCTTTTCATGAAATTTTTTCTTTTTTTTTCTTTTCCACGGCATACACATTACAAATAAATCCCATGGACAATTATATGCCCACACTCAAACTTTCACCTCTTCTTGATCTTGAATCTTCATGCCTTCCTTCTTTTGCAAAGTCTCAACAATAGCTCCACTAAGTCTTTAAAACAAAGGGTAATGATGTAACTATACTAAGGTTAAAGGCTAGCGATTTTAGGGTGATGAAAGAAAAGGCTAAAAATGTAGGCTCAAAGGGGTTAAACTAGGGGGGTCCCAAGACGGGCACAAATATGGACACAAACTTATTTGGCTATGGTGATAAAAATCCTAAAGTGTCTTTAATCCTTTCCGAAATCAGGGATATATATTGATTAAAGTTTCAACAAGTACAAAAGTGAATTCTAGCATTCTCTAGTCCATTAAACTTAATCTATGGAATGTAATCAATCAAATGAAAGAATAATGAGATCCACTAAGCATCACCAAGAAATTCAAGAATATATATATTTTTCATTTATCACTCACCAAAGAAAGGGCACATGGCTCAAATTCTCACTTAGGTTATTTTGAATCAAAACTTGTTTTAGCATGCTCATAATCTGTACCATGTCATCAAACTATATCCGCTACACAGTTATATATCACATATACATCTTATTTAACCAAAGAAAAATAACAAACTTCATCTCAATATTGTGATCATCTTTTAGACATGCTTTTAGAGATACAAACTCATCCTAGACAGTTGACAGGGTGATCCTAAAGACTCAAACAAAAACCCAAAAACAATTTCGACTCCTAAAAATAAAAACCTAAAACAAATTTTTTTTTGTTTTTTTTCCGACACTTTATCCATTTGATTTCTTTTTCAATTTTCAAATTTTTAGGGATTTTCCGATTTTTAACTAACCTAAAAACAAAAACCTAAAACCCAACAAAGTTTACGTTAACCTTCCCCCCACACATAAATCATACATTGTCCTCAATGTCAAAGCATACAAAGCACAAAATAAGCATATAACGGAATAATCAATAACTAACTTTATTAAATAACAAAAATTACAAAATAATTAACCAAAAATCACAAAAATAACGAACCAATTAATTGTTCCAAAAATAACTAACGAAAAATAAAAAAGATAAAGATGGAGAGATCAAATCTGGTTTCTTTGGAGTGCCTCCCATGTAGCGCTTGGTTTTAACGTCTTCTCTGCCTAGACGTGGTCTTCCTTTTGCTCCTTAAGTGTTGGTGCCTTCAAAGCCTCCCTTAGGGTTTGGAATTGTGTTGCTTGGAAGCTTTCCTTGTTCATGGAACTTGGTCATAAAGTCCACCACTTGTCCCATTTGCTTCTTCAAATCCGCTATATCATTCCCATAGTTTTGTTGCCCTTGAATCAAAGATTGAGTTGAAGAATTAAGCGTCTCAATAATCTTGTCATAATTAGGGGACGTTCCTTGAGCTTGAGGAGGAGCATGAGGTCTCTGCTAAAATGCTCCTTGAGGTCCTCTATTGTAGGTATTCTAATTAGCATTTTGAACATTATCATTATCCCTCCACCTGAAGTTGGGATGATCCCTCCAACCTGGGTTGTGGGTGTTGAAGAAAGGGTCCTTCCTTGGACGAGCTTGCCCTTGATTCTGGTTTTGAAACCCTAAGTAGTTCACACTTTCCCATCCACCATTTTCTATCAATTGTGGACATTGATCAGTCATGTGCCCTTGAGTAGAGCATACCCCACAAACTTGAGCAACTCCTTGAACATTTGGCATTAACACTTGTGACATAAGAGAAGTCAGCTTGTCCAATCTAGCGTTCAAGTCCGAATTGAGAGATACTTCCTTCACTTGGCGAGATGTGTGCCCAATGCCCTCATATTGTTGAGTATTGGCCGCCCTATCAGCTATCAACTTCTTCCCAGCAGCTGGAGTCTTGTCCACAAAAGTACCTTCACTAGCAGCATCAAACATTTGGCGCTCAAAAGGGAGCAAACCCTCATAAAAGTATTGCAAGAGGCTTTCATCCTTGAACTTATGTTGGGGACATTATGCCAAAAGAGATTTGAACCTTTCATGGTAGTTGGCGTAAGACTCATCTGTAGCTTGTTGAATTCAAGTGATCTTCTTCCTCATAGTAATAACTCTTGAAGGAGGGAAAAATTTCTCATGCAAGGAATGCTTTCATCATTACGTCCCAAGAAGTAACATGTCCATCAGGAAGTTCATATAACCAATCCTTAGCTCGGTCAGCTAGAGAAAAGGGAAATGTCTTCAACTTGAAAATGTTTTCATCAGCCTCATTGGGTGTCATGCTTCCAACAACAAACTGAAACTCCTTCAAATGCTTGTTAGGGTCCTCCATGGAGATTCTATGAAGAAGTCCACCCTTTATCTCAAAGGTTGCAGACTTACCCTTAGCGGGCTCAGGAAAAACAATGGAAAGAAAAAGCCCTCCTTCAACAATGGATATAGAGAGGTCCTTGATACTCTAATTAGCCTCATTATTTCCTCCAAGACCAGCCATTTCATACTCTTCTTCTTCAGGGGGTGGCGTAAAGTTTGGTGAAGGTGAGAGAGGTGATAAGATTCGAGATGGTGGTGAATTGGACGATACCAAAGGTGATGGTGTCAAAAATGGTGGAGATGGAGTAGGTGTAGGTGATGTAGATTCCTCTGAAGAGTGCAAGATCCTCTTCCCTTGATCGTTGAATGCGTATGGCTTGAATTTCAAAGGAGAAGGTCTTCTCTATTCAAGTTGTGGAGGATTCTTCAAACATGCAAGTCTTTCTTCAATCTCTTGTGTACTAGGGATCTTAGAAGGCTTGGACATTCATGGAAATCCTGAACAACATTAAAAATTAAATTAGTTAGTAAATTATACAGTAAAAGAAATACAAGTTAATATTTTATACAAGTATAACGTCACATATAACATTACAAATGTACAAGAGTATATTTTATACAATTACAACAAAAATTACAAGTATGGTGTAAGTATAAAACAGATTTTTACAATTTTAGGGGTGGATTTATGAAATCAAGTAACTTATACGAATTTAATTTCAACTACAAGCTTTCAATTGATTGAACGTGCGGCCCAAGTATAGTCATCTAGACACAGGCTTCCTTTCATATCTTTTGGGAAACCTTACTGAAATGGCCAGGTGGGGGAGAACGAACACGAAAGGTAGAACTCATTTTGGCTTGAGCTACTCCCACATCGTAGTTTAGGCCCAATTGTATGCACTTCTGAATTCAGAACCCGTCATGGACGTTGTCCCCTTTCTAGACACCACTCCACATAGGCTATACTTACTAAGATAAGAAATTTCACAAGTGTGAAGATAGTTCAACAAGTGTTAATAAAAGCCGCCCTCAACCTTAAGGGACCTATACTAGGTGCCCTTAAAGGGTTTAGGCCAATATTAACAAAAGAGACTTCACCTATTCCAATCAATATCAACTCATAATCAAACTCAAACTCCAACAAATCACCATCAATCAAAAATCTCGAAAACAATTTTATTACACAATTTACAATTTCCAACGCCATTTATCAATAAATAGATTTAATTCCCGGCAATGGTGCCAAAAACTGACCTGCACAAAATTATTACTCAATTTAAAGGGGGAGTATTCAGAGCACCGTCGTACACTTGCACCAACACAAATAAATGGTTAGATTGCATTAAATACACTTTTTTTTTAATTAAAAATAAAGTTAATAATAAATATCAAGGGTTGAGATTATTTTATAAGGGTTGAGTCACTTGCACCGTCGGTGCATAGAATAATTTCCACAATTTAAAACCCTATCAATATCAATGTAGTAAGAATAAGTATGGATCGTTCTCAACCGGAGATTATGGCCTAATTAATTCCTGAAAAATAAAACATTAGAAAACAAATTGAAAAATATATATATATATATATACATAATTCACGAAAAATACAAAGTAAGGGGATTTAGGATTTATTTCAATTTAACAACCAAGTATTTATATACATATGTGACACATCAAAACCAGAATCAAGAGGAATTATATGAATGGAACGATTTTAATTTTAATTAACTACTATTAACACGTTGGCTAGGTTTTAAACATCAAATCACGAATCAAAATATATCCAAGCATCGAATCAATCAAGAACAAAGATGAACACATACGAAGTTCTTTTCACTTCCCTTAATTAAATTAACTAGATGAACGCACCAAAGTTAACCCTATTAATCATGCAATCACTAGTGATAGCTAATCACTAACAAAAACTAAGTAATTTTATGTTTTCCACCGAATTTATTAAAGCCTAGAATGCTAGCACCTTAACATGGATTCAATTACATGTTTATCAACCTAAGTATGGATCCAAAGATCAATTAACACATAAAAGTTGGGATTGAGGCTCGAAATTAACAATCATACAAGAACATATAAAAATCGCAAATTTTCAAATTAAAAACCAAAAACCTAAGACATGCTTCATAGTATTCGAAAATTACATAACTAAAATCAATCTTTCATCCACCATAGAAATCGCAAATCAAAGATCCAAAACAGAAAATTAAAATCGAAATTCAAAGAAACCCAAAATAGTTTTCTTATACAAAACTGAAAACAAAAATAGAGTTTCATGGTTACACTTTTTGATCTTCAAGGACGCAAGAAGTTTCAAAAGGTGATGAAATGGATGAGAGCTATGGCAAGGATGCTTGATTGTAGAGGATGATGCTTCACAGCCTTGAACTTTGGAATTCTTGGGATTGCCGAAACTTGGAAGAGAAATGGGAGTGTTTGTGGCTTTTGATTCTGAATTTTGTGGTATGTAGAAGAGCTTCACAAACCTCCTTTATATAGTGAATGGCAACGGCTAGGGTTCCCTTGAATTTCTCTTGAATTACATCACTTCGGCCAATAAGAAAATAGAACGAAAATTGGAGAGCAAGTAACCTTCTTTCGCCAAATTCTTCCATGTATCTAGACCATATTTCGGCCTCCTTGTATGTCGAGTCATCATTCAATACTTATTCCTTTATTTTCTCTACAAAAATTCCATAGAAAATCCAAGAATAATCCAATATATATAATTGCCGAAAATCCTTTAATATTTCCTTGTAATTCTCACGGCATAAAACATGTAGAATGGGCCATGGACTCCTCCAAGCTGTCATAGAAGGATCTAGAGACTCATGTGCAAGTCACATATTTCAAACTTCTAGCCAAACTTCCCCAAAATGGGCCAATTCGAAATATATCTAGTGCATTGCCGAAATTCTTCAATAATCTAGAACAT
The DNA here is from genome assembly GCA_002564525.1 of Rosa multiflora. Taxonomy (NCBI): domain Eukaryota; kingdom Viridiplantae; phylum Streptophyta; class Magnoliopsida; order Rosales; family Rosaceae; genus Rosa; species Rosa multiflora. Next base: position 42,339 of record BDJD01006978.1, read on the forward strand.
TCTTAAACAATCTTGAGTCATCTTTAAGAAACAGCATCTCTTAGTCTCACCAGGTCTCCTAACAGCATCAGGACTCCTAGTGTCTTCAGGTTTCCTAGTCCAACTGGGGCTCTGTCAATTCTTCATTTCCAAGCACATTTTTCCGAGCTCACTCCTAGTTGCATTACGATTCCTACTTCAACTGGGATTACTTTTTCTGATAGAACTGGGAAAACTTCATTTTTCCATTTCTTATCATTTCTGCGCATATAACTCCTTACCTTCCATTTCCATTGTAACGCCCCAAGCTGCACATCACCAACTTAAGCACGTCACAGTGCCGCGAGATTTGAAAACATAAACCGAACGCTCGATTTACATTCTAGAGAACCGCTAGGCATTTTGTTTGAAAACTTTTCGTATAAACACAGCTGAAGCTATAAATATTTTTGAGGTGAAAATCCTTGAGTTGCTAAAATTTATTTCATTCGTCTAGAACTTGAAATGAATTCTCACACACGAGGTACGAACTTCAAGGAAATGAGAACTCAATCAAAATTGACACAAGGCTAACTATCAACAAGTCTCGGAATACGAAGTTCGAGAAATAGAATTTAGAACAAGGTCTAAACGACAAAATTTACCGAACTTGTTTCGGCACACCCAGCTCCATCCGCTATTGTCCCATCACCAGTGCACAGTACCTGCATCCACACTATTGTAGGGGTGAGCTTTCGTCCACGCTGCTCTTACAGGAACTCTACCACGACTAGGTTTGAAACCACTAAATATATTTTTGGGATCCCGGTATGAAAACATGCTTAAACCAAATATTTTAAAGGAACGACAAACTTTAATGTTTTTCAACTTCAAAACTGATGCATGATGCTTAAATAAATACGGCGTCAAATCCAAATATTACCTGATGGCCGGTCCCATAGACCCACTACACGACCTTACCTCAAATTAATTTATCACCAGGTAAGCGTAGCGAGAGCGTTCGATACCTAGCTACACACACGGATCAGGTCGTCATTGAGATCGCGCACCGTCCAACTGGTGTAGCTAACCCTCCGGAGGTTTAGGGAATCGAATTCAAGGAAGTCAGTGCCCCTTTCGCCCTCAAGCCATCACATTTCTCACCATTTGGTTATTATGCGTTGCATTTTAACTTAACCAAACCGTACCACTTAACATGCATCATTTTAATAACAATAGATAAGAAAACTACTAATCGAGGAGAGTCCCGAATCTCTACCTAGATTCCGATACTTTCTTTCACTTACTCCGAGAGTCGCGAACATTCCGTTCCTCGGGTAACTGGAGTCCTAGATTCCGACATTTCGACAGTTAATATCTCATTGAACTAATAATTGAAATCACAACGATTAACAAATCGTACAACCAGCTTTTCCTGGTTTGACCAGGAGTTGACTACCCTTTCCTGGTTTGACCAGGATTGACCATTTTGACCATTCATTGACCAACGTTTGATCGATCGAGGCAGGCTCAATAATTAACTCGAATTACCGAACAAGATATCAATCAATTACCATTACGTCGAAGTAAATCAAGCAACGACTTAATTTCAAACATATTAGGTGTACCCGAAATTTACTAAGGCCACCAAATATGTTATTTTTACTTCTTGACTTATTACCCTTTCACACCACCAAATATGTTATTTTTACTTCTTGACTTATTACCCTTTCACACAAGGCGTGTCCAAACTACTAAGAACACCCAGAGCCATAACTTGACCTCTTTTCCCTCATTCACACCCATTATCAATTCTTTACTTTTCGTGCAAGCTCTTCACTTCTTTTCTTACCGGTAAACAAGTCCACAATTGCAATACCAAAATAGATACATTGATCATCCAAACTGAGTTCTCAATTCAAGCATAAAATCCAAACACCCAGAATAAAACAACCTTAAAATTGTCAAACTCATAACCGGTCCGTTTCGATTTCAACTCACAATTCAATCAATTCATACCAAGACACAAACAGCCCATTCTGCACACGAAATCAAACCGCATAATTCCAGGTTTGCTTCTCTAGTTTACCTTTGCTAGTTTCTGGTGTTGTAACAGAAACTTTGTTTTCCAAAGCTTGCTGCCGAAACTGGGCTGGTGATGAATCGATAATTTCTCGTGCCACAACCTAGAAAGCTTCACAATATCTTCTCTACAAGTGTAGTCACAACTGAAACCAAGCCCAGAAGCGCCGGAGAAGTCGTCGGCGGCAACCACGACTTCGAACCCGAAACAAACCCAGAAACCAGTTTGTCAAAACTTGATCTAATTGAAAATCTAATTACACTAGAGTGTAGAGTATGATAAAAGGATCGATTTTCATACCACATACAGCACAATCGGTCGCCGGAATTTGCTGAAACTCGGCGGAGCAATCGAACATTCCCACCGTCGATTCTTCTTTCTCGTCGGGTGCATGGACAATCTGAAGTCACCTGCGTGACAGCAACGACGAGGCAAAGAAGAAGGTGCCCCCGTGGTGGCCTGAGGTAGCCGGACGGTGGAGCGCCGGCCGGGTTGAGTCACTGGTGCTTCACAGGTCAGAGGGCTCTAAGCTCTCTCTCTGAGCGTTCTGGTGTAATCTTTATCCTTGATTTGATCAAGGGGTATAAATAGGGTAATATAGATTTATTCAAGAGCTAGGATGAAGCGGTGGATTTATGGATGGCTAGGATTGCACGGCAAAGATTTTCTTTTTCTCTAAATTATTTCCTAAAAGCCCATAACTTTGAAAAATAGTTAAAAATAGCTTGGGTATCCGGAAAATTCCCCAAAAATTCTCACGAACGCATCGTGTCGTGTACTTTATTATTCAATCCTTAAATCGAGGATTTCATTTTGTGAAAATTTCTGAAAATATTCTCGAGCACTTTGACAATTACCGAGATCGTAAATAAATAACTTGTCGAAAGATCTCAATTTAAGCTCGATAATTTTTCCAGGCTCACATCCAGACTCAAAACTACCTTAAAAACACAAAACAAGTTAGAAATGACATTGTTAAGAGAATAACTAAGCAAAATGTAGAGAGAAATGGAATAAAAATGTCGTAGAAATTAGTCTCAACAATATTATCACAGCAATGCAGTATTCTTCTTTCTTTGCATTCAAGAGTTGGTCATGACTTGTGATATAGATATTTCTCATGTGCCGTCTAAAACTTCTTTGATTCTATTTCCCCTTATTCATTTTGTTAAAATAGGGATACTGTGCTTCTAACTGGAAAGGTTTTGTTAATATGAGCTTCTTTAGGCTCCATACCTCTGTTTGTTCTTTTTAGTTATAATATTGTATTTGTTGTCTAGAGTTGGTTTTTGTTGCTGTATTGTTTTGCCTTTTCAGTTTGGTTGATTACTCTATATATGTGTTAAAATATGCCCCTCTAAAAAAACATCAATTCCCTTGCTATCTTGCTGGAAATTTAGAATGAGGTAGTGAATTGCAATTTTTACTTTGCATGCATTCCATAATCTATCAAATTTTCCCATAAAGGATAAATGTTGAAGTCCTAACATGTTCTCTTTGGTACAGTCTACTGCATTAAGCATGGGGAATAACCATGAGTATGATATGGTAGTTAAAGTTGAAAAGGTATGATGACTATGACTATTATTTTGTTCTAAGAAATTACTCTATGTTGATATAACTTTCCCTAGTAATGCTTTCTTATTTTGTAGATCCATGATTTAGCATATTATAAAGCTAAAGAAATGCTCTATTGAAATGAGTGGTAGCAGCCAATACACCCAAGTGGATACTGATCAAGTGCGAAATGAGTGGGGGAAGTTTGTTGTTAACACATTTGTGCATGAGCCATAAAGTAGCGCGCTTGTTGCTGGACCATTTTTGCTAAGGAAAGCATCTTTCTTTGTGCTTCTCTGCTGGTACATTGTCATGCACCATGTGTTGCATGTTTTGGAATAATGGATATATATGCATCAGCTTTTTGATATCCCAAGTAGATGGGCATGCACTAGAATGCTTTTCTTGTTTAAAATGTTGGGTTCAATGATTAGTGGTTTGGAATGATTATATTTGATGGTTTGCAATGTTTATATTTGGTATGTAAATGGATCAAATGCACAATTTAATTCAGGAATGGGATATTCAAATAATCAGATAACATAATAGATATAATGATAACTGTCCATTGTCTGAGTGGCCAAAAATGGGGACAAATCACACTGCAATCATATTCATATATCACATCAGTTTTTAACAAATCATTGTCTTCTAATCTGCACTCACACAACATAAGCAATTAAAACTCTATTGTCGCAATTTTAATCACACAATAGAACCAATTGAACTCTGTTGTCTTAAAGTTAATCACTCAACATATATAGTCCAAGAACTGAAATTTGAAGATCAATAAGACAACAGACGAAATAAAAATATGTCTTCTGACACGATTAACATACAACAGCTTAAAACTGGCACTGTTGTCTGAAGACAGCGCCTCAACTGCTGCGCTTGGCATCTACCGAGCCATCTTTCAAGCTATCACACAATAGTTATAACACATACATGTTGTCTGTGTGTTTCTCACACAACTGTGTTCCACCATTGTCTGAATTTTCAACAGACAACGGCTCGGTCTACAACGATTCCCCTCCAAATCCCACAATGGTTTTCTGCTGTTGTCTGATAAGGTTTTTGGTGTAGTGTCTGATTTGCTTCTTCACCCAAATGAGCCTATTTTATAGAGCCAAGCTAGTGCGGCTTTACGCGTGACTGGGCACTAAGCAGTTGGAGCGCGAGATTATTAATGGCAGAACTCATGGATAGAGTTAATGCGTTATTTCGGAAACCTTGCATGCCTTCAACCAGTGCTTTTACCAAGATAATAATGTAAATACGGTTCTCTCTGTCTTTTACTTTGGTCAATAATATGGCTCTATGTAGGCTATTCAATCAACTCTCCACAATCGCAAAGGACAAAGTCAATTGCAACTTATTATATCAGAAAATGAGAAATACTTAATCGATTGGCAACTACCACATGCAAAAGAAGGTTGGCAAAATTTCTTCCGATTGGAAAGTTTTACCATTAACCAAATCAATCAGAATTTATAGTCATTGATTTCTTTATTTATAATCTATCACACAGGTTTTCAAGGTCTTTGCACTTTATTTTGCAACAAAGTTAATATAAAAATATAAAATGGGGTATTGTAATAAGGGGTTTTTGGCTCAATGTCCCCCTTTGTATTTGACAGTTTCATTAATCAAAGCTTGAGGGCAGCCTCACCGCCATTTATTAAAATATATATATGTATATATTGTTAAAGGAAAAACACATTATGTGTCTTCGTCAAAGAAACAGACGAAGAGGGAATCAAGCAATTCCCAATTAACACCAATCAGCATGGATTACGGATCACAGTAGTTATTGTCATCATTGTAATTGTTCATTCCATTGTGATTCTCTCCCTATATAAAGGGGTTATGAAATGAAATGAGTAGACCATTCCAATCTCCATTTACTTTTACATGTTATCAGCACGCTCAGAGCCAATAGCCCAGAAAAAATTATAGCTTCGAAAAATAAACCCTAGAAGAAATTTTTTTTTTGTTTCCTTCTTTCTGCCACTACTATAAATAAAACAAAAAAAAAAAAACAAAAAAAAAATTCTTTTTCTTCTTGCAGCAGCCCCACCCTCTGCCATCAGTACATCACCACCGCAGCACACCACCAGCCAGCCACAGACCGGCCTCCAGCCTAGCCCAGGCCGTGCCCTCCAACCTGCCCACCGGAGAGAACCCAAATTCCAGTCGGCCTCAACCTTTGCGCATCAGCCAGCAAGCCAGGCCACCTCCCAGCGCTGCATCATCGTGGCCTCCCACCTGCAGATCCCAACTTGAAGCAGATCCCTCCTTGCAACAGTCCCGAGCGGCCCCAGCCCCGTCTGCAACAGCCCGCACATTCGAAAGCAGCATCCCCGTGTCCTGCCCAACCTTGGGTCCTCTGCCGTGCGTCTCGCTAGCAGCCCGCTCTCACCCATCACACTAGGCCGCGCGCTGCAGCACTACCCAGTCT
>BDJD01006978.1:70643-81852 GCA_002564525.1 Rosa multiflora
TATAGAGGATTGATGGCGGACCAAAGACAAAGAGTTGACACTTTTAGTGGTGGAACTATTGCAAGCAAGCTTCCCGATGCCGCTTGGGACACATATGAAGAACTTTCACTTAATTCCCTTCATTGGGATGATCATGATGCAAGGAGATAACAAGCACCTAGCAAGGAGAACACATCGAGCCGTGGTGGAATCTATGAGGTTCAAGGAACATCATCTGGGCCTTCTATGCATGAGTTCAAGAGGCTAGAAAGCAAGATTGACCAATTTCTAAACCAAGTGAACCGGAATCCTCCTCAAGCCCAAGTCAAGATGGCAACTTCTACATCGTGTTTGCTTTGTGAGAGTCTAGCACATTCCACTCAAGAGTGTCACTTATCATCCAAGTTTCCGGACTTTATTGAAGAACATGTGAACCAAGTGGGTAATTTTGTGCCAAGGAACCAAAGAAATGATCCTTACTCTAATAATTATAACCCCGGTTGGAGGAACCATCCCAATTTTTCTTGGAGAGACCAAGGAGGTTCATCTAGTGTGTTTCAAGGTGGAAAGCAAAGCTTTAGAGGTGGCCAAGGTCAAGACTCATCCAATGTTGCTAATTATGGCAATGCACACCAAGGAAGCACTTATTTTTCACAATATGGTCAACATGGACAGCAAGCATATGGGTCTAATTCTCAAGGCCAATCTACCACAAGTCAAGGATTTCATGGTCAAAACACCCCTCCCGGGTTTACTCAAGGTGTTGGCTATAGTGGTAGCAAGTTTCAAGGCAATCCGAGCTCATTTCAAGGCCCCCACCAAGGCGAGAACTACAATTCCCCTCCTATTCTCCAAGGCATTCCTATTCACGCTCCAAATGAACCAAAGAAGCCTAATTTTGAAGACTTGATGGGAGAGTTTGTCAAGGTTCAAACTTCTACTAATGCGGAGACCAAGCAAAACATCTCTTCACTAGTTCAAGGGTATCAAACTCTACAACAAGGCATGGCTAGACTAGAGGTACAAGTGGACCAAATGGCCACCAATATGAGTGAGAGACCAAAAGGAGCCTTACCTTCACAACCGGAGCCAAACCCAAGAGGAAAACTCCATGAATGCAATGCCATCCCCACTCTACGTTCGGGAAAGGTATATGATAATCATGTTTACATGCCTACATCTTCTAGTTTCCATACAAATCCTTTATTTGATGATGATGTTGATTTGCATTCATATGGGGCCAAGAGGGAAGAAAATGTACCTCGTGGCCATGTTGATTTGCATACACATCATGATTCTTTTTATCATAAGGATGATGGGACCGGAAGGGAAGAAAATGTACCTTCTGGTAAATATGGAGTGGGTGATGTGACTTTGAATGCCAAAGGAAGAAATAAGGGGGTGGATAAGGTAGCTGGAGGGGAAGAAAATGTACCCTCCGGAGAAGATATTCTTGGTAAAGGTTATGGTTTCTTGTCCTTTGAGAACAATGCAAGCAAATATGGTTTGATTGATAGTGGCAAAGAAAGGGCCATGAGGGATGAGGATGTCTCGGACCCTAAATTAGATGGTGAGGCCATGAAGGCTAAGGACCCATCTAAGGCCGATGAGACCTCTAGGAAGATTCTTGATGACACTCATAAGTTTGAGCCATCTACTTCTAGAGAAAAAGAGGGGAGGAATAAAGAGGAAAATTTACATATGCATGGTAGCTCTAGGGATAGGAGTTGTCCGGTCTACTCATCACTAGGTGAGGCCTTAAGGGCTAAGAACCCTAGTGGGATTGTGACTACCCTTAGGGGCACTACCGGAAGTCTCACCTTTGATCCACCTCTTGATTTGAATACATTGGAGCCACCACTTCCTTATCCTAATGCCGCAAGAAGAGATAATTCAAAGAGGGGTAAGAAGAAGAGTGGCTTAATGAGGGAGATACAAGAAATATTTAAGAAAGTGGATGTCAATATCCCATTGATAGACCTCATTCATCAAGTGCCGGTGTATGCTCAATTTCTCAAGAGCTTGTGCATGAATAAAAAGAAATTTAAAGCCGATGAGACATTTGAGTTGAAAGAGGAAGTAAGTGCAATTATCTAACGAAGACTACCACCAAAGATGCAATATCCGGGGAGCTTTACCATAGGGTGTACCATAGGAGAGAAAGTGTTTGAAGGAGCTCTCATGGACTTAGGGGCGAGTGTCAATTTGATGCCCTTGGCTATATATCGGAAGCTACAAATTGGTGAGTTGAAGCCCACATCGATTAGATTGCAATTAGCGGATCGTAGCACAAGGCGTCCGGTGGGAGTTGTAGAGGATGTGCTAGTGAGAGTAAATAAATTTATTCTACCAGCCGACTTTGTAGTGTTGGATATGGGTGAAGACCCCTACCTTGACAATGAGTTACCTATCATTCTAGGCCGACCATTTATGGCAACGGCGGGAGGATCGTTGCACAAGGCGTCCGGTGGGAGTTGTAGAGGATGTGCTAGTGAGAGTAAATAAATTTATTCTACCGGCCGACTTTGTAGTGTTGGATATGGGTGAAGACCCTTACCTTGACAATGAGTTACCTATCATTCTAGGGCGACCATTTATAGCAACGGCGGGTGTGAAGATCAATGTGTTGAAGGGTACCATTAGACTCAAGGTGTTGGGTGACATAGTAAAGATCAAAGTATGCAATCCATTCTATCCGTCGGACATTATGAAGGAGGTATTCTCTATTGATTTGGTGAAGGGTAATGAAGCCAAGAGTGAGCAGATCTTTGGACCCTTGAATCCTTCCAAGCCTATAATCCGTGCACAAGATCATTTCTCACCTATTTGGGGCTATGACTATGAACCACCATTGAAGCATGATGAGGTAGTACCTACTTCTACTTTGGAGCCTACTATTAAGCTTGAAAAGCAAACAACCCCTACTCTTGAGACTTATGAGCAACACAAGAAGAAAAGTTCACCATTGAGTGAATCACAAGAGGAGTCCATCAAGAAATTAAGGGAGACTTGCGGAGTTGTCAAGAAGAAGGAAATTCCAAAGAGGTATGATTGGCCTCCACCTCCAAGCTACAAGCTCGCTTCTTCAATTGCTAGATGTTTTGGAAATGATGGTGAGGCTAGCACAATTGTTGTGGGTGGTAAGAAGACATCCTTTGAGCCACCTTGATGAAGAAAAGTGAAGAAGACCGGCTTGGGGTCTTTAAAAACAAGCGCTTCTAGGGAGGCAACCCTAGGTGGTTTTGAAATTTACTTGTTCATTTTGCATCAATAAGGCTATTTAGCCATGTTTTTGGGAGGATGGGAGGTGTTTGGAGTTGGAAGTGTGAAGAAAGCAAGAATGTCGTGGTGTGCAGTTTCTGTCCTGAAATTCAATTGAATTTGGGTGACTATATATTCCCTTCTACAAGCTATTTTGAGCTGAAATTTTTTGGAGCTATTCTTCCATATGTCTACTGTCGTGTGCCAAAATTTGAACCACTTTCATTCACTGGAGCTCAATTTATTTAATGGTCAATACATGAAGTTCAGAACAGAGGCAGCTACTGTAGAGTGACTTTGGGAAGCTACACCTTCTACATCCCAATCAATTTGGAGCTAAAATTTTTCAGACATATTTCTTCATATGTCTTCTATATACAGGAGTAACATTTTTTAATTTGAACCTTTCTAGCTTCAGATATAGTGAGTTTGGAGGTCAGAAACAGGGCATAGCAGAAACTGCAGAACAGATCAGTGAGTTTGGAGGACAACGATTTTTGACTCATGACAGATTTTCATGTGAAATTTTAACTGTATGTATTTTCGTGAGTCTAATTTCATTTCCAGTTAGTCTCACCCTCTTTGCACCTCTAGAGCTTCAGATATTACAGTTTTGGTGACTGAGGGTCAGCAGAAGTCTTCATGACAGATTGGCAATTTTTGACGAGATTTTGTTTTCATCTCAGTTGGAGATAGATGGCTTACTTTATATGGATAGAAAGCTATCTGAGTCTACTTTCCATTCCAAGTGGTCTCACTTATTTATCTCTTTCTGAGTTTGAGATATGGTTATTTGAAGATATAAAGGTCATTGCTGGAAGATTTCTGCACTCACTAGTTTATGTTCACTCGGGGTGGTTGGACTTCTTACACTTTAACTCTTCAATGGAGGCCATTTTAGGGCTGTTGTGAGGTGTGTTGGAGGTGATCAAGGCCATGTGCTTAATGAAGGACCTTGTCCTTATTCTATGGTGGCCTATTTATGACGCATTGCCCTTTGGACACTATATATTTCTTAATGGAGTCGACCTTTCATGAGCACCTAGAGCTAGCTTGGAGCATACGTTAAGGAAGTCAAGGCCTTACGCCTTGAGGTTTGTGTCTCATATTAGTCTTCTCCGAAGGTCGTGAGCAATGAAGGTTCTACAAAGGGGGTTTTCCGTAACTTTTCTCCGCATTTAGATTTTTATTTTCATAGTTAATTTGTGTGCCTTCACCCGGACTTCACTCTCATGCCTAAATCCGACATGGATTTTAGCTTTCGAGCTCACTTTACAACATTGAGGACAATGTTGGTTTTAAGTGTGGGGGTGAGGGTTCGGGCGACTAAAAAAAAAAAAATTAGATTAGCTTTATGTAATTATATTTTAGTGGTTAATGCCTTTTCCAACCCCAATGACGAGCCATGGCCTTAACTTGTTATGATTGTGGAAAGATTAAGCATGATCTAGGACTATGAATTTGTTTTGTAATTGAGTGCATATGTGATCTATGCTTGACTATATGTGTGCACATAGCCTCTGGTTAGGTTGGTTCATCATAATTAGAGAAGCATATAGATGATTTGATTGACTTGCATGCCTTATTTGTGAGATTTTGAGCCTAATATCTATAGTGTATGTATTGTTCATTCACTTTTCTTTATGTGTGTACAATTTCATGACATTCCGTATCTAGAACTTGCTTGAGACCTCTCAAGGCTGATAGAAAGGATGGAGGCATTAGGACTATATACCACCATGGCCAAAGAAGCATGTGCCCAAAAATATTTACCACTAGATTGCCACTTTTAGCCTATTTATATAATTTAGCCTTTTTGTTCATTACCACCACTTGAGCTTATTTATTTATTTAGCCTTTTTATTCATTTGCACCACAAACCCCTACCTAGCCTAAACACTTTTATCCTACCCTTCCATGGTAGTTGGTGAAGCGATTTGAGAGAATGACTTTACATTTGAGTGCTTCAAGAAAAAGTCAAAAGTGTGAGGTTACAAAATAATAAGTGTGGGGGTGAGCGATTTTGTCTAGAAATGAAAGTTTCAAAAAAAAAAAAAAAGAGAGAGAATTGTATGAAAAGAAAAGAAAAGAAAAAAAGTGAAAAAAAGAAAAGAAAAAGAAAAAAAAAGTCAAATAGAAGAAAATCCAAAAATAGAAATAAAGTAAAGTATTGTATATAGTGTAGCGTGTGTTGTACATTGAGTTTAGAGTAAGTGAGTTAGCATTTGAAAGCAAAAGTCTTAAATCTCTTCAAGAGAAAGTTGCTTCACCGATTTTCATGGACTTTGTCTTTCCCTATCCTTTATTTCTCTTAACCACTTGCCCTTAGTCCCATTACAACCAAATAAAAGACCTCTTAATCTTGAATGTTGTGGGTTACCTAGCGGAGATGAGATCGAAGAGCAAGCATATGGCGGCGCGTGTTGTGAAATTGCTTTTGAGTGAAACACATATAGCCTCTAAACACTTGACCGGTAATATTTAGTGAACCTATGTGAGTTTAGTGGGTTACATCGGGTCTTCTATATGCCTATTGATACGTGCAAAAGCATTCGCCAATTTAAACCCTGAAAATGTCGAGCGTTAGTATAGAATAAGCAGGGATCGTTCAAGCCGGGGATTGAGGGTGCTAACATGTGAGAAACAAATTAAAAAAAAGAATATACAAATTTACACGAAAATTATAAGTATAAATAAACATGTCGAAATTTACAAGAAAATACAAATACAAGTTAAATCAGATTAGAAATCCTACTTCTACTAGAATACATTTTACAAGTCATAGTTAAATTAGAAATCCACATACAATAAGAATTACTAGTTATATAAGTATTAGGAAGTCAAATACAAGTAGGAAACAAATTAGAAGCAAAGTCAAACTAGGACTCCTAAGTCAAAACTAACTCTAACTACTTTCCCTAAAATTTAGGAGCTAAAACACATAACAAACTCCTAAAAACCACCAAATTAATTCCTAGAAAACACTAACACATATTTACTATTCACGAGACACTATTCATGAATTTAAAAACATTTTTTTATTTTATTTTTTATTTAACTAGGTTAACATGCTACCTAAAAATCTAAGTTAATTTTATTTATTTACACAAACAAGAAAACATAAAGATAGGGGGGTTTTTAAAGATTGAAATCGAAATTTTCAGAAATTAGACAAAGATTAAAACGTTTTATTTACAAAGGTGGGCAAAGAAGAACTTTTGGAAAACAAATTATCAAGAACAATTCAAGATCAATCCATTCATGCATCCCTTAATCTTGTTAATTACCATGGAACGATATCAACCAAGAAACAAAGTTACAAGCGCCCAATGTCCCTTATATGACTTCCCTGTACAAAGTTGATCAAGCAACTCACTTAATCCAACATATTTCAAATGCAGGTATCACACAATCGAAGCGACTCATAATCTCATGCATTCGAATCATTAAGAGCAAGTGAAAGTTTAGTCAATAAACATGCAAATTCAAGTACTCAACGCAAGTCTTTTCATTACATGCATAATCTGATCTCGACCTTTGTCCAAAGCCTTTACTACCCTATTGAATTAGGGTCACAACGCATGAACCTAATTACTAGCTTCAATTACATGTAATCATCCTAAGCGTGCACTCAAAGAACAAAAACATGCAAAAGTTATCTATAAAACAAAATCAGATTATCAATCCATGAATTCGGCAACCAACAAGCATCAAAGATACACAAACACATCAATCATCAAAAACAACATCAAAATTGCATCCGAAAATCATAAAGTTAACTCATGGTTTCGGTTTTACACAAAGAAAATCAAAACAGAAATTTCTATCTACCAAGTCATAAAACCGAGAAGAATACATATGAAAGGTGGTATGAACAACCCTTAGACACGTCCCAAGGTCCAACGCAGATCCAAGTAGGCGGCACAAAGTGAAGATCACGGCAAAGATGGAGGATGGCACGGCTAGAACTTGCAATATGCGAAAACCTGAAACTCAAGAGCAAACCCGTGAGAAACGAAATTGTGGAGAATAATGTGTCCACCCCTGGACATCTAATACACATGGTATATATAGAAGAACGTCCCAAGGCGCTCCCAATTCGTTTCTACTTGGTTTCTCTTAGTTCGTGTTGATTTAGGACTTCTTTCTCACAAAACAGATTTCCGGCAGGATTGACCTCATTCCACTAAAACGGCCATAACTTTCTATATAAAATAGATATTGATAAAACGTAAAAATTTCTGGAAACTAGACATCCGTAGCTTTCCAACCATATAAAGATCATAATTTTCTGAGCTCTAAGCGATTTTTGACACTCCATTGAAGTTGACTGATCTGCACAGGCAGATTTCAGAATCTGTAATGGATTTGACTTTTGAGGCACAAGTTGTGTCCAATTCGGTTTTCCTTTGCATTACATGCCTCTCACATGTCTTCCACGCCTATTATGAAGTAGAACCTTCAAGAATCTCACGGCAATCCCAATCCTTACTCAACAAGAAGTCCAAACTCCATATTGCTTTGTAATTCGAATCTCTTGTTGCTTCCTCTTCCATGTGCACGGCATATGACCTTCTTGAGACTTCTAGATTCTCCTTGGACGTTCCATAGACTTCTCCTAGCTTCCACAGGTCTCCTAGTATGAGTAGAACTCCATATGCAAGTAGGTTTCCTAGTTGAATACTGCTTCCTTTTCCGCGATTCTTCTACACTCTTCCGGAACCTTCTTGAGTAATCCTTATCCAACAGGGACTCCTTGTCATACTAGGATTCCTTATCTGAGTAGAATTAGGTTTCCTTGTTCAAGTAGAACTTCTAATTTCCGCGACTTAAGAGTTTGAATCCAAGTCAGCTTCTGATTCCTACTCCAACTAGGATTCCTTTTCCTAGTCAAACTGGGAGAACTTCCATTTCTTCATTTCTTTCCATTTCTGTGCCACTTGTGCTTCCTTAGCCATTTCCGGACCTTGAGACTCCATTTTCACCGGAAAAACACTAACTAAGTTAAATTGATCAAGATAAAGGAAATAACTTAGCAAAATATAGGGTTTTGATACTATTAACGTCACATTTCATGCTCCTATCACCTATTTGATTGTGGTGGATTGATTTGACATATGGTCAACACATGCATATACTTCAGCATCTATTACACGTGCATCTTAATTGCCTTACAAATTCAAAAATCTTATGTTGTGCTTTGTCAACCTCATGGTCATATACATAATTAGTTCTCCGAGGGTAATGGTTGGAAAGGCTAATACTACATTATCTTTATGTTTGTGAGTTATTAGATTTTTGGATTATATTTGATTTAGTTTGCTTGAGGACAAGCAAAGTTCAAATGTGGGGGTGTGATTACACGCATTTTTATGCATGTAATTGTATCTAAAACACTAGAAATAAGCTAATCCTTGAGCCAATATAATGTAATTAATCTAATTTTATTTATTGTGTAGGAAATAAGCGAAATTACGGAAATCGAGAGAAAGTGATAGAAAATTGAGCAAATTGGAGTTTCCGAGAAAAAAGATGAAATAGTGGCTCTAGTCAATCATGATCAATGTCAGCGAGAGAAGTGAAACCTGACTACTTCCTTGATGGTTGGTGTGGAAATATATTGAGATCGTAGAGAAGATTATACATATATACATATATATATATATATATTTATATATGTGTATATATATTAAGAGAGAGAATAAAGAAATAGAAAAAGAAATAAAAGTGAATGAATGCTGCAGTACGGTCTGGCAATTAAGCAAATGGTACTTAATTATCCTTTCCCCCTCAAGCCAATTGTGTGCAGCCACCTCCACATTTTCTTTTATCCTTTCCTTTCACTCAAGAAACATGGAGACCCCTTATCTTCTCTCTTGTGGGATATGAACAGCCACACACATTTTTGACCCAGCCTATATATATAATCCCTTGACTCTAATACTTAGGAGGAGACGAACAGAGACCTGCCGCACTCCCCCCATCTTCATATACCATCACCCTTCTCTCTCTTCTTCTCCAACACACCCAAAACCACTTCTCCACACCATTTCTTCACCTCACCAAGGTCTATTTCTCACCTCACCAAGATCCATTTCCCTTCTCATCAAGATCCACCACCACCTCACCAAGATTTATTTCTCATCTCACCAAGATCCATTTCCCTCCTCATCAAGATTCACCCCACCAAAATTCCATCAAATCCTCATCAATTTCTCAAAGAAATTTTAAGGAACATCAAGATTTGAGATTGGGTAAAAGTGAAAAACCATAAATCAAGATTTGTCATAATTGCTCCATAGCAATTCGTGACTTGTTCTTGTTACTTTTCATTCTTCTTCACATTTACCTCTTTAATTAATTGATGAATATTGTTGTTGATTTGTGGATGAGTTGTGAGTAGTCTATTTAGGAAGCTAGGGTTTGAGCCCTAGCATGGATTTATTGTAATAAATATGTTTTGATTTAATGATTTTCAATTTTGTGTTTGGCTTATGTTCTATTCTATAATATTTGGCTTAGATGCATGCTTAGGAGCTTGATTAACTCTTGAATGTGTAGATGACCATGTCTAGAACAAATTAGGGGACCTAATCACTTCTCTAATTTATGGCTAGGACACTTGTTCAGAACATGGTTAGCTACAATACCAATTTCGATCGATTGCCGTATTGGCTAGCTTGGGAACCTTGAATCTAGGACTCTTCGCCTTTTGGTGCAACTAGAGGCCCTAACAAGGCTCTAGATTGTCCCAATTGAATTTCTACGACCCTTGACCCGGAGTAGGAATACCCTTTAAGGAATCTAATGATCCATGAGCCTTGAAAACCCTTGGGTAGGGTTCTTAATGCCATTATGAATTGAATAACCATTGTCGGAACATATTTGTGCATTAAATTTGGCTAGGAGGATACCCTAGTGACCTAATTTCCATATCTTGATTAGTTTCTATTATCTTTATTTTTAATTTTAATTATCAATTGTCAATTTTATTTTCTTCGCAATTAAAAAAAAATCAAATTTCACAAACCACTTTCATTGTCCATACCATTTGGTTGTGAGCTTCCGCATTTATTTGTGGCTCTCTTGACCCATTTTAGGCTTGGTTGTTCCGAGCCGAGCATGTAAATAGTTTGGTGCTATTTTTCTAGGTTTTATTTGTTAAATTGTTGGTGACTTAGTAATCGGCATAACCAAGGATTAAAGTTAGCTTTTCAATCCCAGTGGTATGATAATTTCGGGTTCAAATATTTCCCACTTCTTTGATGACCGTGCCCTTATTGCGCGTAAGTTGCATTCAAGCATCTAAATCATGCTTCCTAAGCCTCGAAGAAACACTCGCATTAAGCCAAAGAGGAACATCGCAGCTCCATAAGTTTAGTTTGGTGGAGAAAAGCATTAGGGAAATGGACAATATCACTGGCATGAGATTTCGCTATAAAACCTAAAGGTTTTAAGCTAAAAGCTATAAGCTATATTGAGAGGAAAAGACTTTATCGAAACTATTATGATGAGGTAGATTATCCTCATCATCTTGTTGGTCTGATTTGTTGCTTAACCCAAATAAGCCTATTTATAGGGCCAAGCTCGTGTGGCTTTAATCGTGACTGGGCAGGTGGAAGGTCGGGATTAGTGGCTAAAATTTATGGAGATAAATGAAGGGACATCGTAGTGAAAGAGCCACAAATGAAGGTGCACGGAAGACCAATCAGAGGAAACTTACCTGGTGTAAGACCTAAGAAGCACCGAAACGGGTACGAGTATCCGGATACGATACGATCGGAAATGTGGAAACGGCAAATCTTAAATATAATAGGAAACGGAAACGTGAAGGAAATGCCAATTAAATATATATATATAATATATAAAATTAGAAAAAAAATTGAGCGAAAATGCTTCATACAACAGATTTAGTGAGATTTTGTTGTATAAGGACGCCAGAAATCAGAAATCTGTTGGTGCATGATTA
>BDJD01006979.1:0-14675 GCA_002564525.1 Rosa multiflora
TTGGGTTTGGGTTTGGCTGCCAGAGATATAATCTACTTTTATTTTAGCCACTACCCTAGTTAGATATGTATATATTTATATATACGGCTGACTAGAACATTTTTCAGTTCATTCTCCATTTTGGGTTTGTCAATGGTCAATCATATGGATCCGCTGTGCTGTATTCGTTTCTATCCATTTAGGGGTTGGATTATATTGAAAGGGATGTAGGGATTCTCAGTTGCTAAGCTTGTACTACGCGGATTTAGGGTGCGTTTATTAAATTTGAATCACGTAGAAAAGTGGAGAAGAAATGGTGAAATGAAAATATGGTGAACATGAATCATTCCTATTAAGACTACTACCGTCCGGAATTGAGTAGATTTACATAGGTGTCTATGAATATCAAAGAACATGGAAATTATTTAGGGTGTCTTTGGATCATTGTAAACAAATGAGGCTAATCTCGATCGGTATGAATTGAAGTCGCTATATAGAGGAATGAAAACAAAAGACTTATTCGAAATGTTTCTCGTGAGCTCTATAAAAATGTTTGATTCTCCGTGTAAATGCAAGGCTGAAGAGAAACAAGAGCAAACTACAGGGCCACAAGTATCTGATATGATATGAATGTGGCATTTTCAATATCTTTGCACCAGTTCTTTGATCTTTTGTTGCTTTCACTAGGTCCATCCTAAGAGAAGAGGAGAGGGTTAATTTATAATGGGTTTGGCACAAATAATGACATGTGTGATAGATAGATAGACAGGTAGCTTTGCAACCAAATATGAAGATGGTATTAGCAGCAGCCACCCCCCACTGAACTTTCTACATCAATCACTATTTCTATTTAGAACCCCAATCTAAGAGAAAGAGATAGAAAGACAGCACTTTATAAGGGAGGGAGGTGCCTATAGCCAGCAAAATTTATAGGAGAAAGCCCACCACAAAGGGGTATTGCCATGCATCTCCATCACTTGCTTTACCTTTTGCTTCATTCCTACATGTGATTTTATTTCACTCCACAGCCACTTAAATTCTGGACCTTCCTTTTTGTACCTGTTATTATTAGAAGCAATTGTGGCCTCTGGTATTAGCAGGGTCCATTATAAGTAGTATAAGTTGTGAGTGAAAACCAATTCATACTCAACATTACTACCTTTTCTGCGTTGAACCATTTTCACCCTTACAAAATAGAATCAACACCACTACTAGTTGATCAAGTTCTGAAAGAAGTTGATGTTGATTCATTTGCCAATAGTAATCAGCTTGAAACGATAATGGTAAAACGGATTTTCTTTAGGAATAGTGTAGATGCTATATAAGTTGAACACCAGTAAATAATCAATAGTAAGAAAAAGAACAGTTCCTCAATATGATTTCAAATGCAATAAAGAAACAGAGCTTGGTTCAACCAAGTCATTTTTGGTATTATTTACAATAGGCCAGGGGAAACACTTACAGCGTATCATATCCTCAAATCATCAGATCCAAGTTTGTATTCCTAGCAAATAAATAAAGCTATTAAAAAGACTACGTACAAATCGTTCAGGTCCTAGTATTTGTCCCTTCAAAATATACACTTGACAAAATGGAAAGCAGTTCTGTATCACAGTAATCTGTCAGAAGTTGAGCTCTTTAACTAGACCTTTCAAATTACTAGATACAAGCAGCAAAAATGAAAAGATGCTAGTAAGAGAAAACAGCACTTTACGTTTAATCAACGTTATGGTCTTTCCACCTTCACGATGTTTTGAAAAAAGAAAAAGAGGAATCAGGCTTTCCCAAAACTGGAGTAGACTAATGCTCAAAGGGCCAAGCAAAAGTTGATTACCGAGAAATCAGGTATCCCCAAACTCTCCTAGATCTGAGTCCAGTGGCCTAATGCAGTCCAAAACACCTTTCATATGAATTGGTGATGGTTAAATGCACAGCTATATTGCTCAGGTAAAGTACTTAATGGTTTGAGTTGGTGCAATCCTTTTGTTTTCACGTGCCGGTTCATCTGGAAATGATAGAATAATTAAGCATGTTTTTGAACCTGGGTTTCTGCTTCTCTCAACCATACTCAAATGCCAATACTTCTGCTGCTGAACGGAAGAATGCTCAGAGCAAACCACTGTGTGGTTGCAGAAGGTGATTGTATCTGTCACCTGCAACATATATTAACACCAGAATAACATGCACAAAGACAACCAACAAAAAGAAGAAATACTGAACTAACCATCATTTCCATCTTATAGCTAGGTTAGTTTAAGCAGTTGACCACATTGCCGCTTCAGATTTGATATCATACGGTTCTCGTCATTGCAACAACTCCGATCAAAGAGCGGTCTAAGGGTAAGTTTTTCCCAGAAGAACTCTACAATAGAGGTATTTTCCATTGATACAAGGGAGCAAGTTCAGAGCCTTCTGAATAGTTTCTTCTGTGTCCTCACAAGTAGGAGACAGCGGTGATCTCGTTACACCACTCGTGCCGGTTGCTACTTATGCGACAAGGAGTTTCGCTTCCTTAGGACAGTTATGAGTTTCTGCCACCGTTTACCGGCGCGGGCTTTCCATTCAAAGCTTCAGTGGTACCATTCCCACCTTTCCCACATTTCTTGATGATATTGTCAAAGAAAACAGCAAGTAATTCCGAGATTGAACAGATTTATTGCAAAAGACGTCAAAGACCTCTATTAGAGCCTTGCGAAAGATTGAAAGACTCAGTGGTCTTGAAAGTACGTAGTTATAAACGGAGAGTTTTCATCTGCATGCTACTACAAAAACAAGCATAGGACACCACCGATTAAGGGTGTCAAATGCTCACGTTAGCCACCAAAACCATGAATAGCCACTATGCAGCCACCGAACTGATGTCAGTGCCCTTAATCGGGGTTTCCTATAGAGCATACAGCACCATTCTAGCATCGGTGCTGTGTTTTCCACTGAAAACGCCATGGCCCATTTAAAGGATGTTACTGACACATCGGATGTCAACTCATTGATTTTATTAATTTTCTACACTATTATAAACTGATGTATCGGTGTGAAAACCAAACAGCATTTAAAAAAAAAACAAAAACAAATTGTTGCGCCAGTTTAATTGGCGCCAAAATCAAGCATTTATTTTATAAATTTTCATTTTTCCCCTGGCCTGCCCCATGTTTTGGATTGTATAATCATATTACAGCAATTACACAGCAAATGAAAAACCTCTAAAAACACTTATGAGAGACTTTGCTTGTATTCCATAGTGGTCATAACTGCATAATGGAAAATGACTTGTTTAACTTTAACATGTCGACCGACGTCTTCTCGTCAAGATGCCTCTTCATACTTGAAACTGTAGAGGAATGAATTTAGTTCTCAGGGAACATGTGTGTTCTGAAGGAATCAAAACAGAAAGAAGAACAATAATACTTAGCTTAGCTCTCATGTAGCTTTTGATGTTAATCCTAACATTTGTCTTATCACTTCAACTTCCGCCCAGCTAGGAGCTTTCTTAACCTTGCAGCTACTTGTCTAGAAATTCCTAAAACACCTGTACAATAAGTTCAACTCACAAATATACACACTACAGTCTGAAAAATAAAATAGCAAACTGATCGGGTTTCACATATGAAGTTTCCAGAAATAGTGATAAATAAAGTAACCTCATTGTCACACTATCAATTGCTTCAAAAGCAGAAGCAAAATGCCAACAATGTTCACTTATTTCGTACACCATAATTTGGTTTTACCTTGATCCCATCCGCAAATGTCAATGGCATTGGAAACAATATGTCCTTCTCGATGATATGAGCAACAAAATCAATTACATGGAGTGCATTAATTAATGAGGTTGAGACATATCTGAATACCAAAGAAAAGATAGATATTACAAACTTCAACAACAAACTGCCAAATACAATATATATTCAATAGAAACCTAAATACCTTCAATGGAAAACAATGAGCTGATAGAACCAAAACCAGTATGGTGACGAGCCTTGTAGAACAGATCAGGCAAAAGTAACTGGATAAGAAAAAGACAATAGTTACCACAAGCCCTGTCATTGAAGTCGCAAATGTAAATAGGTTACGACATACCACTTTATCATATATAAACTAAAAAGAACCATCAACAAGCATTTAGATTCTATATAAAGAATATAACAAGTTATGCTATTTCACTGCAAAAGTCTAAAGTATATATTCATAAGAAAGGAATTTACTTTAAATTTTGCTTCAATAACTGAAAAGAAAATATTCAGGTTATGAGAACCGGCAATCATCCTGCCAACCCAAATGAAATGTAACAATCCTGAGATACTCCACTGTCAATAATAAAGAAACAAAGTTAACGGGAGTATGCATGGTGCATGCTTCCCATGACAGCCCAATGAACACAATTTCATATTCTCACAGCTTCAGCAGTTTCCATCACGGAACCAATTTTAGACAAACATGATATATATGGATACAAGTGTCATGACTAGTAATCCCAAAAGGAAAATGCCAGACATTACATGCAAGCTATGAAACTTAAAATCCCTTGGATCCTCTACTAATGTGAAAAAAAAAAAAGGAGTATTACCTTCAAAAATAAAGTAATAGCTTGGTTGGTTTCTCACTCGCTACAGGAAGTACAATAAACAGAGCTATGAAGACTGCTTTTTGTATGGTTTCTCACACTAACGGAATATAATACAAGTAGTATTTATTTGAATATAAAATGTATTGCATTTGGGTTTTTAACAAAGAGAAATCACTCATAATTTACAGATGCTCACTAGTCAAGAATTCAAGTCAGAAGAACTTTGAAACCTTCCCACTGAAACATACCTAGCCATCCAAATAAACTAAGGATGACAAACCGGAAGCACAAAAACATGTAAGAAAAGATAATATAGGATACAGAACGTACTGACCAACATGCCAGCGATCAAGGAGAGAAGAACAATAATATAAGCAAACAAAAAGAAAGTCCTAGAATCCAAGAGTGAAATATTGAAACAAAGAACATGACTACCAAATCCATTGTTGCATAACTTACAATGCAGCAGAAACCTAAAGGAACCATGATAAAGGCAAAAAGCATTAAGTTTATGCCTGACACTGACTATCAGACCTTAATTGTTCCTACAAAACCAAATTTTTGATAGTAAGTACATAATATGCTGCTTCACAGAATTGAAAGCAACCAAGTCTTGAAGCACCGTACTAATCTTAGGTAGTGGCCAAATACATAACTAAATCAGAATCAAACTATTAAAAAAAAAAAAGGATTCTTTTGCTTGCTCAGTCAGCAATGAATAACAAGGAGACCATTTTTCAAAGAACAATTGGTAGCATATCTAGTAAGCCACCTAAATCAAGGGTTTATTGATAACTTACAAGCAAAATTTAATTAATTATGTTGGATAAAGTGAAAATTGGAACTTACAATAATCTCAGATATCTTCAACAGTCCTCTAGCCATGATCACTGTAATCTAATGAAAATTGGAACTTACAATAATTTCAGACCTCTTGGGTGTCGGAAACCCCCGAAAATTCTGAGATCAATATCTTCAACAGCCCTCCAGCCATGATCACAGCAACGGATGGTGGTTTGTAGAGGAGTCCACCCTGGTGACAGAGGCCAAATATGGACGACGTCTCTGAGAAGATTCAGCCTTCGAATCTCATTCCGAGAGAAAAGTGATCGACTGTGTGTGTTGTGGATATTGGGTGGGTTTCAAATACAATAAACAAATGATAATTTTGGAACAAATTTTGGATATTCAACATACAGATTACAGACCAATTCAGAAGAGTGCCCAAAATTGGTGTCCTATAGCCCATTTTGTTGTAGTGGCGCACTACTAGCGATATACACAATCAGTACATGATTACGCTCAAATTTATACACAAATTGAGCACTCAAGCAAGGGCGGAACCAGGATTTGAAGCTTGGGGGGTCGAGAAATAAAATTTATGTATACAAAGTTTTATAGGTGAAATTAATATTTTTATTTATTTATAGAGATCAAATTTTTAACTCAATGATTTTGAATTTTTTATAAATGAACTCAATATCAATAATAGTAAAGATCGAACAGACAAATTTAATACTTGATAATGATTCTTTAAAGAACTGAGTAATGAAGTTTGGTTTAATAACAATCAAACCTCATTGCAAGAACAAATTCAACAAAAAAAGTAACTTTGGTTTCTTAAAAATATTTATTTCAGTTTGGAAGAATGGAGAGAGGTCCAATTAAGCCATTGTATTGGACGTTGGAAGCCATATTGATAAACTCAGTTAATTGTATAGCAAAAAGTGGGGGTGGCATGGGGACCCCGTAGGGCCTTGAAGTAGGTCCGCACTGCACTCAAGTTTATTCCTAATTCGAGCCCTTGTACCAAATGAGATACCCCTTATACATCCAATCTGCAACTTGTTAAACAGGGACAAGCAAAGCTCATGGCCGACCATTGTACTGATACTGTCCCAACTTCTAACAAGTGGTTGTGTTGGGGTTTTAATTACAAAAGGTCTCGGTACAATTTGGTAAGAACCACCCACTTATAGGTTTTTTTTTTTTTGCCACTTTTCTAATGTGGGATCTTTCCTCTCCAACACAACTTAGCAGATCACTCTACTCTAAGAGCTATACACACTCTTGAACACAACTTACAGTGCTTCTATAACTTGAAGACCTGTAGAAAATTGTTCCCTCACTCTTTCTTCTTTCCAAATGAGGTCAAAGTTTCCTCCTTATATAGGCAGAGATGGAACTTCCTAGAACCCTTCATTAATTCATTCATGAATCTTGTACAAACTAATAGTCTATTCATGAACACTCTACAACATCCATCCATTCATGATCCTTCTAGACTTCGAACCATTCATGAATCTTCCACCATTAATGAACCATGAGTCCTTCACCATGCATTGAGTCCCTATACATTCACATAACCATGCATTTTTTTTGGGGCTAAATACAAATTACTACCCTGTGGTTTAGTTACAAAATCAATTCAGTCCCTGAACTTCTAATTTCACCAAAAACACCCCCGCACTTTCAATTTTGATCTAATAGGTCCAATTTGTTAGTTTTCCGACAATTGAGTTATTTAACTTGTTAATGTGGCTCATATATGGCCTATGTTTTATGATATGGTGTCGAGGGGGTCTGCATAGTCAATTTAGGAGTGAGTCCTACTATTAAAAATAAATAGTTTTTCAACAAATAATCCAACTATAACTTGAACCCATAACATAATATTAATGAATTGGACCTATTAGATCAAAATTGAAAGTGCAGGAGTGTTTTTGATGAAATTAGAAGTCTAGGGACTGAATTGATTTTGGACCTAAACCACAGGGTACTAACTAGTATTTAGCCCTTTTATTTTCATGCATGAGGTTTCACCATTAATAACACGCATTCATCACATGCAAAATATTTCCGCCAATGATATAGTATGCACTAAACCGTTTAGCGACAGTTTAATATTTTCCAGATCTCAGTTTTGCAGAACCAAACTGAGGGCACATTTACTTACTTGGAATTGGAGGGAATGATTACAGGGTAAAAACATTCATGTGTTTACTAACACATAAAGGAATCGGAATGATTCCGGGTAAAAGAATTCATGCATTTACTAACACATGAATGAATCAGAATGGATGTAGGTCCCACCTTCTTATCAGGAATCGATTCCTTAATACTCAGGAATTTGATTACGAAGGGGGGAGATGAGTTTAGGAATCAATACCGATTCTTTTCTTCTCTCATTCCACTTGTCTCCGATTCATGATTATTTTCCATTCCAATTAAGTAAACGTGTCATGAGTACTGATAAATGAAAAATAAACATCAAATATGAGGTTGGGGAGGCTCAAACCCATAACTCGTATGTACAATGCAAGAGCCCAACCACCAAGCCACTTGCAGAATGTTGGTACATCTGAAACAAATTAATATATAACCAAAATTTATTACATATAGCCAAAAGAGTCTTCTCCTTTAACTAATCTATCTTCATCCTTTTTGTGAAAACACATATCTCTCGTTGTTTAACCATTTCTTCTTCTTCTTCTTCGTTTCAGACTTTTAGCTTTTGAATGAAAAAGCTCTATTAGATTTGGAATACTAACAAAGCTTTCAAATTTAGTGAGAGAACAATGAGTTTTGATATGGGTCAATTACAGAATGCACGGAGCTAGGTGCGGAGTGGTGGTACCGGTGGGGATCAGCGTTGAAGTCTTGATGCTGGGCTCGGAGCGTGAACCCCAACTAGTCGGATCGGTATACCAATTATGTCGAATTGGTAATGGTTTCATATTTTATTACCGATAAAAGTCAGTTCGCCAGACTGTTGAAGCAAAAATGCCTCAGTTTAGTACCGAGACCAGCCCTAAACCTAACATCCAAGCCATTAGGTATCATATAGTAAAACCTATACACCATACACGTCAAATTAGCCACCTTATTATCTCTAAGCAAATCAATAAGACATCCATAATACCTTTGGTTAAAGAATTGGTGTGCATGATTCACCACCAACTGATGTTGCACTGTGTCCAACAACTTTTGCTTAGTGGTTGACCGAATGTAAGTATTTAGAAACTTTATCCATGCCATCTCCCTTTTCAAGCATTTTTCAACCTTGACAAGTAATAGGTCAATTATACATGCAAATTCAATTCACTAATTTAACATTTGATGTATGGAGCAAGCTCAAAGCCTTCTTAAGTTTTCCCATCTCCTCCTTATTACTCATTCTAATTTTCCCACTCTTTTGGATCATCTTGTCACATAAACCTACAACTAAGATTGTCAAAAAACTTCCCATGTACAGAAAACTTGCATGAGTTGTATATTTGCATCTTTGAAGGCTTTAACAAACTGATTGGTAACTTCTAATGAGATTTGATCATGAAGATCAATAAGGATTTGTACCTAACTTTTTTTTTTTTGTAGCAGTTTGCAGCAACGATGAGTTTCGGTGACTTAGAACTCTTACTTTACACTTTCCTGCAAATACCTTAAGTTGGGACACACAACTTTTTAATTGGAAAATAGGATGATTATCAAAACAAATATACACAACCCTATTCCATCTCTACCGGCCAAAATCCATGTGTTTGAGTTGTTCAGACATCGTATTAGACTTCTCAAAAAACACTTCCAAGCCCTCATCAATTATATCCCATAAAGTAAACATCATTTGCAAATCATCCTGCTTAAAATTTGTAACCAAATCATCAAAACCTACTTCTAGGGTGCTTGTATGCCTCCTCAGTATTTCAAAAACTACTATTTCCAACCACTTATTCTTAATAAGATCACTCGATTGTAATCCTCATGAACTAGAGATTTCGATATAAATCGCAGCTAGAGTTTCATAAATCAAAGATATCAAATTAGGTGAATCGACCTCAATTTGCTATCCTAAAAACACGAATTCACTATCGTACAAACCATGTGAGTTTTTGAAAAGAAAAAAAATGAAGCACAAAATATTTTATATTCAAAAATGTGATAAATTGAATCGTTCAATCAAAAAACAAAACAAAGCATTGCAAATTTTGATGGTTTACTAACTATACAATTTAATTATTGGAATCACTAGATCACTTTTGGACCTAGCAACCTTTGTCAGCAATCATGTTCATAATCAAAATTGATTAATGAACGATTGTTCAATCAAATTTTTTATTTTTTGGGATAATATTCCTCTACTATATAGGAAACATCAAGAAGAACGATCCCGTTTGATCATTTGATCCGCACGACTAAAGTTTGCTAATCTTTTTTCCCCAGGCCAACTAAGATTTTTCTGCACAACTACCATGAAGAACAATAGATCGTTTGATCATTTGTTATCTTTTTTTCTTTTGAACTCTCCAAACATAATAAACTAAATTAGTTGTATTTTACAAACAATTGTTAGGCCCCTCAATAAAATTGTTTTTCAAACTAGACTTAACTTGTCAGCATCCATCCTTTGCACAAGATGAAAAGTTAAAAGGGATGTTTGTGCTCCTCTTGCTCTTAAACTTACCATGTATCCTGATGTCCAATCATACAAATGTTTAAAATTGACATTTTCGTTTTCAATTGTGGTAGGAATAGTTGAAATATTCTATTCATTTATACAAGTTGCTTTGATCGGTACTCTTGACTTATGCGTTTCACTTATTTGTTTTTCATTATATGGTAATTTGATTATACAAAACCACAAAGATACACATGAACAAATGGCGAACGTAGGGCCATCTCTAATCTTTGTGGTCTAAAATAGACTATGGTCTAAATTTTTAAACCTTTAAAAAGTATTATTCATCCAAATAGTAAGATCTATAATTTTTCCAACTCCAATCTTTTGAGGTTTAAATTATAAACTCTCAAATATTTTATGGTTTTTAATCTGTATGCTTCAAAAAGTAAAAAATTCGACATGAAACAATACAAATAGGTATTCATAAATTTAAGATCATGTTTACTCCAACCAAAAAATCTAAAACAATATTCCTGAAATCAAATCCATGTTTGATCGCGTAACACAATCAAATCAATTGTCAATAGTTATGCTAACTCATATAAGTCCTTGAACAAGTTCATGGTATTTATGCAACTTGCTAAGATTCGAGAGGCACACCTCACGTAACGTTTAGCAAGACCTTTCCTTCTTCTTTTTTTACAGAAAAAATTGATCTTTTATAATCAACAAAATACGATCTAAACAAACTATCCATACAAAGTCAATCATCAATACTATATCCCAAAAGATCACTTAGCTCCTTTTTTGTTAACTCTGCGAAATAAAATCTCTCATTAACAATTTGAAGACATGGAAAATCAGTAATTTTTTCACTGGTTCGATTATGACATCCATATCTTCCACATTGGTCTCGCACTTCTTCAATTATGGTTGAAGCATTTTTGTTATTCAAAACCACATGACGAATAATATATCCCCGAACATGTCCCATAGGATGTACAACCATCACATCAACTGGTTGAATAAGACATCCAGAACTAAACCACCGAGTCACTACAGTGTCACCAATCTGGCCGATAGAAAAGATGTAAATTGTTCATGAATGGAACTCATCCGAGTATTTGTGGTAACTCAAATACACCTCCAATGTAGGCTTGGAATACACATCTCTTAATCCGTTTGAGTCAAATACAGATACACGTAGGTATCCCCCAGGCTGAAGTTAATAAAGACACTTCAGCCAATTGCAATGTAAGTTGCTCAGACAAGTTATCGTTGTAATTAGCTTAGAGTATTGGCTTAGCATACTTTGAACCACTGCCAGTTGCCCACCATGTCTCGATATGATCACTACTATCCGTGTAATATTCATTAACAACAAAACCATAAGCTTCAGGCCTCTCATTTTCAATTCCAATAAAAACATAAGCCAAGTTACTGGTATTCTTCATTGTCCGGGCATGCTTCAGACCATAATCCGCAATTTCTTTGAGAGTTAACTCAATACCAGAGTTTTTCTTCTCCATGTACTACTTTCGCAATTCAACGAACAAATTTTGGGCTACAAGTTCCGATCCTGAACCCGTTGCATAAACAGTTGAAGTTATTGCTTCATATTTAACTTTATAGTAAATTGGAAACGCCGAATGAGATTCAACTTTGCACAATAAGAAAATCATTTTTTAGCATCTTCAACTTTGTCGAACATAATTTGATACACCAACCATTCTGTTTTTCCACTTGCCGTCAAAACTTCTCTCACTCCGAGCCAATTAACAAATGCAACATTAGGATCAGAGATCCCTATCTTGTTGATGTTGCTTGTTTAGGCGATCCAGAAAGTCATTATGAGTTAGGATTAATTGTTCATGGACTTTATCAACTATCAAGAAGACTATCTTCTCCTTATCCTGACCAATCAAAAAGTCATTTTTTTTAATAAAAGCAAGAAGTTCAAAACAACACCTAGCTACTGAATTACAGTGTTCTTTAAAATTAAATAATAGCAGCCATAAATGAATTCTTGTAACTACTACTACTAGAGCTAATGTTAGGCTACTGGGAGTAGGATTGGATTAGTAGAGATGGTTTAGTCGGAATCTATGTTTGGCTGAATTCATGTTTTGCGTAGTGCATGTGGAGTCGGTTTCTAGCTCGCATGAGAAATTTCCCCCCCAGACATAAAAGCCACCTTGGAAATCAGCTCACACAACTTCATTTTATTGGTATTTGGATACGCTTTGTACATGTATCTAAGTTGGACAAGATTGAACAGTTTAGCGACAAACTCAAAAACAACCTCGAGCCTAAGTTGAGGAGGACGTGTTACCTACACCTGCAAGTAAACTAGAAAGCTCATAACACATACTAATGATGAGCATTTTTGAGCCATCATGTTCTAAGTTCGTTCGCGACAATAGAACCTCAAAAACGGTGGTACCCGACTCAATCAAGCTACCAATTGCAACTTCCCCCAAGGCTTTTCCAATGGTGGATGAGATTGTGGATCATGGGTCCGAGTCCCAGTTGATGCCACAGCAGACCAAGGCGGATCATGTGGATAGCTGGTCCAATGACGCGGCGGAGCTCCACCCCTAGTTTGTTCAAGTCTATCGACGACTCCTCAATCTCCTAGTCTGACGACGTCATCTCCTTCTAGACTCTGTCGAACTTCTCCATCCCGAAAGAAACCCCTAACATCTCCTCACACTGAATGTTGCGGTGGGGCATTTAGCAGCCTAATTCGTCAGCCATGCATGGTTGAACTCTCTATTTTAGAAAGCGGCTGTTAGGACTCTCAAATGTCAGTTTCTTCAAACATCGACACAAGCTCTCTATTTTTCCAGGATACTAGTTGTCCTAATTCCTCCTTTGAGAATACAAAAAACTATAAGCATTCTATCATTGTATCGATTGTTTAGTGCAGTATGTACCAAACCTTTAAATGTGAATTCCGCAACTGCATTTGTTTCTATATTGATCTCTATCTTCTGCCCCTTCAAGTCCCCTTCAACTAGATGTGGGTAACCTGATTAAGCTCTATACCAAATATTTTCTAGTCTCTACATATTCTCATAAGCATTTGGTACCCAGAATAGTACATAATTTTGTTCACGAGAGTGTCATCTCAAAACATAAATAGTATTAACAGTCTCGCTATTAGACCTAGAAAATATTTGTTTTGATTTATGGTAGTGTAGGAGTAGCTTTTTATTTTTTTGTATTTTCTTTTTTGGATTTTAGTTGTTGAATGATTAAGCATTGTGATGTATATTGAGAGGTCCTCTTTGGATCACTCTAGCTTGACCGTGTACTGTGGTATGATTTTATATCAATGGAATACTCTTCCGTTGCCCTTAAAAAAAAAAAAAAAAAGATACAAGTTCAAAAGACAATAAACTAAATTATCTCCTTGCCCTTAAGATACAAGTTTCACTTATGCCACAATTGTTTGTATTTATGTATTCTTGAGAATTTTTCGAGGAAAACGGAGTGAAATTTGAAAAGTAGAGTGAAATGAGCAAGAAAACGATAGAAGAGGAAAATAGAATTTAAGATTGGAGAAAGAACAAATGGTGAATTTCAAAAAATGTAGTACACGTCTCCATAGCACGTTCAAAGCACCTGAGTTTCTTAAAAAAAGAAAAAGAAAAAAAAACATAAAACATAGTACTCAAAAAGTTTGAATGAAAATGTCTTACAAAAACAAACTAAACTACTAGTCTACTGTAAATCTTTTCCAGTTTCAACTATGCAATTTACTGATTGGAAGCACCAAATTTCTAGGTCCTTGCAACCTATATCACCAAAGCACCAATCATGTCTATCAAAATTGGTCAATGAACGATTGTTCGATCATTTACTATCAAATTTATTGTTTCGGTATAATTTTACAAGTTTCTTTTGTAGTTTGTTGGTAAACCAAATACATTAAATTTGTTATTTTTTGGGAGGAACAACATTGCCATTGATTCTCAAAGTTGTGAGTTTGCAGTGCGATATGCTTGAATATGGAGACTCGAAACCAACCACAACAACAATTTTCCCACTATAATGAGGACTAGTTGATGACTTTCTAATCAACGGATTAAGAGACCCACTGTCAAGCATGAACCGTTCATGTTCATAATTGATAAATCACAATTATGCATGCCTTAACGATTTTCAAGTTGGTTGAAAAATTGCATAAATGATGTACACATAAATATCTAACCGTTGATTTGCAGAAATCTAACACAAAAGTTTTCAAGTAGTCCTCATTAATTAGAATGACTCCCTTGAATGAGAATATAACAAGATGACATTAGTCAAAGTTTACCGTTTGAGAACTCATGTTGTAACTAAGAAAATTTACCACTTTAAGGACTCATGTTACCACTTTGAGGACTAATATTACTATTTTGAGGACTCATTTTACCACTTTAAGGCAATTATATACATGTTATACGTTAACATATTGTAAAATTTGCCCATGTTCATAAAACATTGGGCACCTTGTAGTAGCTTGCAATAAGTTGCTTGCTTAGTCCCAAATTGGGCTTCAGTCCATTAACTGAATCGAAAACTCTACCATATTGCATTATTCTAACTTGCGTCTTAATCCATAAATTGAAACAATATTTCTATCATGTTGCGGAGTAAAAATCAAATCGCCAACGATTAGATACAAATTGACAACTTTGCTTGATCAAGGCAAATAATTCTTTGCTTTCAAGGAAGCACAAACACTAGTAA
>BDJD01006980.1:2412-55377 GCA_002564525.1 Rosa multiflora
GCCATGGTTGGTGACATTGCCGCCACCACCACCAAGGGTGGCCGGCCTCACCCGATCCCCCTCCATCAAGATGACAATGATGGTTTGATGGGTTTTGTTGATGCAGGGTACCTCTCTGACCCTCACAAAGGTCGCTCCCAAACGGGTTATGTCTTTACCATGGGAAGCACTGCGATATCTTGGAGGTCTACAAAACAGACCCTTGTCGCTACTTCCTCTAATCATGCAGAGATTATTGCTCTACATGAAGCTGTACGTGAATGCATATGGCTAAGGTCTGTAATAAGACATATTCAAGGAAGTTGAGGTTTGAAGTCTACCACGGATGAACCTACATGCATTTATGAGGATAATGCAGCTTGTATTGAGCAAATGAAGTTAGGTTTCATCAAGGGCGACAGACAACACCAAGCATATATCGCCCAGGTTCTTCTATAATCAGCAACAACAATCACTTCTAAAGATTGAAGTGAATCAAATCCGATCAGAGGATAATGTAGCGGACTTATAGAGATTATTGCTCTACATGAAGTCGTACGTGAATGTATATGGCTAAGGTCTATAATTAGACATATCCGAGGAAGTTGTGGTTTAAAGTCTACCACGGATGAACCTACATGCATTTATGAGGATAATGCAGCTTATATTGAACAAATGAAGTTAGGTTTCATCAAGGGCGACAACACCAAGCATATATCGCCTAAGTTCTTTTATAATCAGCAACAACAATCACTTCTAAAGATTGAAGTGAATCAAATCCGATCAGAGGATAATGTAGCGGACTTATTCACTAAGTCGTTACCTAAATCCACCTTCGAGAAACATGTGAAGAGCATCGGATTGAGAAAGTTATCCGAACTCCCATGATTGTAGCAATCAGGGGGAGATATCGACATCAGGGGGAGTCATGATGTCTACATGTTTGATTTCGAAGAGTAGAAGACGTGTTGTACTCTTTTTCTCCTCCTCGAGCGTGTTTTTGTCCCACAGGGTTTTTTTTTTTCACTCGAGCAAGGTTTTTAACGAGGCAACAGATG
Organism: Rosa multiflora; assembly: GCA_002564525.1. Taxonomy (NCBI): domain Eukaryota; kingdom Viridiplantae; phylum Streptophyta; class Magnoliopsida; order Rosales; family Rosaceae; genus Rosa; species Rosa multiflora. The sequence goes on from BDJD01006980.1 coordinate 3,450, forward strand.
AAGCGTCACCACCAAGTTTGAGCGGCACAAGAGGGAGTGTTGAAGGAAAATCAAGTTTAGTGTGCCTTATCAAACTAGGAGTAGGAATAGGAGAGAAGATTCTAGATTTCCCAATCCTACACGGATTGGTATTCCTTGTAACATTAGAACTAGTACTTTGTAATCCCTATATATAGGGCTCCTATTCTCAATAATATGATGACAATTCTCTCAACAAATTCTCTCTCAAATCTATTTTCCTAAAACACAGTTAGCATAATGGTTGACACCTGAGCCAACACGCCAACACGCCGCCATTGGATTGGTGTAAAGACAATCTTTCGATACCTACGAGGTACGATTGATATGGGCATATTCTATCCCTACAGAGAGAAAAGGAATGACAGAGTTTTGGGATCGGACCCCAAGAGGCAAAACTCCACCGTCCAAGGTATTGCCGCTGGCCATGTTGGCGCCGCCGCCGTCCAGGGTGGTCGGCCTCACCCTCCTCCACTCCATCAAAACGACAATGATGCTTTGATGGGTTTTGCTGATGCAGGGTACCTCTCTGACCCTCACAAAGGTCGCTCCCGTTCCTTTAATGAACACGCATGGGCATATTTCATTATTAATATATCCCTTCCCAATCAAGTAGTCACTTTGACGGTTATACCACATCCGTTCGGATTATTTTAATCCATATAGTGAGTGTTTTAATCTTATTGAAAACGCGCTCCGTGGTTTAGAGCCACTTGATTTGGGTAATTGAAGTCCATCTGGAACCTTCATATATATCTCTGAATCTAGATCCCCATAGAGATACGTTGTAACCACATCCATAAGCTGCATGTCAAGTTTTTCGGAAACTACCAAACTGACAAGGTAGCGGAACGTTATAACGTCCATTACGGGAGAATATGTCTCCTCGTAGTCGATTCCAGGGCATTGTGAGAACCTTTCGCTACGAGGCAGGCTTTATATCTAACCACCTCATTTTTCTCATTACGCTTTCTAACAAAGACCTATTTATGGCCAACAGGCTTTACACTTGGGGGTGTCTGCATTACAGGCCCAAATACCTGTCTCTTTGTTAGGGAATCCAATTCAACCTGGATCGCATCTTTCCATTTAGGCCAATATGCTCTTCGTTGACATTCTTCAACAGAGCGAGGTTCGACATCATCATATTCTATAATTCCTTTTGCAACATGATATGCAAATGCATCATCAATTGCCATAGAATTTCTATCCATCATCTCATATACACTAGTGTAATTTATGGAGATCTCTCTATTCACTGGAGTTGGTTCTGACATTGGAGCGTCCCCCAATGATGTCTCTTGGACATAACCATAATCCGGAATATTCATCTCTTTGCTAGTGAATCCAATTCAGTCTGGATCGCATCTTTCCATTTAGGTCAATCCGCTCTTCGTTGACATTCTTCGACAGAGCGAGGTTCGATATCATCATATTCTATAATTCCTTTTGCAACATGATATGCAAATGCATCAGCAATAGCCATAGAATTTCTATCCATCATCTCATGTACACTAGTGTAATTCATGGAGATCTCTCTATTCTCTGGAGTTGGTTCTGACATTGGAGAGTCCCCCAATGATGTCTCTCGGACATAACCATAATCCAGAATATTCTCATGAGATGGATTATTTACATCGATGATTAATGGATTATTCTGTACCAAACTCGCTTTCTTTCTTGGGCGAGAATCCATCGAACCTATGGGCCTCTCGCGCTTCCTAGTAGGAGCCGTGGGCCTAGCCACAACGTCACCAAAGGAGGGGACATTGGCGCCATTCTCAAGTACTCTTGAGATGGCGTCATGTCTTCTAATTTTAGGGACATCAATCCTTCCAGGCACGTTTGCAGCAGGTATGTGTGATTTCGTCACTTTAGCAATATCAGAAAACGCATCAAGCATCGATTCTGCTATATTCTAAAGATTGAGAATTCTCCGCACTTCAATTTCTGACTGTGCGGTTCGGGGATCAAGATGAGACAGAGTGGGACAGACCACGACAATTCATGTTGTTCATGTTGAACATTTGTGTTCTTATCTCCCCCTAACGACCGGAAGACTGTCTTATCGAAGTGACAATCCGCAAATCTAGCTGTAAAGAGATCGCCTGTCAAGGGTTCTAAGTAGCGGACAATCGTTGGAGAATCATATCCAACGTAAATGCCTAATCGTCGTTGAGGACCCATTTTGGTGCGCTGTGGCGGTGCAATTGGCACATAAACTGCACACCCAAATATGCGTAAGTGTGAGACATCAGGCTCATACCCAGTGACCATCTGGGACGCAGAAAAGGGTTGAGTGGCAGTGGGTCTCCGATGAATAAGGACAGCTGCATGCAATATTGCATAGCCCCAAGCAGAAATAGGGAGATTGGTGCGCATTACCAATGGTCAAGCGACCATTTGAAGTCGTTTAATGGTGGCTTCTGTGAGACCATTTTGGGTGTGAACATGAGGAACAGGATGTTCAACATCAATTCCAATGGACATGCAATAATCATCAAAAGTCTTTGATGTAAATTCCCCAGCATTGTCTAATCTGATAGACTTAATAGGATGATCAGGGTGGTGAGCCCTTAATTTAATAATTTGTGCTAGGAGTTTAGCAAATGCAGCGTTTCTTGTGGACAATAGCATGACATGTGACCAGCGTGTCGATGCATCAACCAACACCATAAAATATCGAAATGGTCTGCAAGGTGGTTGAATAGGTCCACAAATATCACCTTGGATTCTTTGTAAGAATGGTATATTTTCTTTAGTGTCCTTTGCATAGGATGGTCTCGATCCTAATTTTGCTAAAGAGCAGGCTTTGCAGAATGAATGATGGGCTTTAGAAACAACCAATGAGGATTTTGGTTTTTACTTCTTTTCGTTCTGAAAAATGGATGTCCGTGTGAAGTCTTTAATATACGGATCATCATATCACGACCTGGATGTCCCAAACGGTCGTGCCAAAGCCTATATGTATCGGAATCCCATAAATCATCTCTCATAACATGATTGGATTCAATTATGTGAATAGTGGTTGCATACAACCCACTAGATCGACACATAAGTTTCTCTAAGACTCTTTTATGTCCGTAGTCATTAAAGGTGATGCAAAGGAACTCTTGTCCATTCTCACAAAGTGTTTCCACATGAAAACCATTGGCTCTTATATCTTTGAAGTAATAAAGTTCAAAAAATATGTCCACGACATGAGATAAAATAAATTGATACTTTATTAATAATAGCCAATGATTACATCAAGGTTTCGTGACCATTTATCTAATCTAAAATAAAAATCAAATCGTAGACAGATCGTAGTCACTCTATCCATTTGGTAACTCCAATCAAATATGACCAGGGAAGTAGAGAGAGATGTCGGTGGAGCGAAGCTCTCTTAAGTACCACTAATCTCAATTACTTTCCTAGACATCATACTTTATTAGATGCGCCACATGAGAAGGGTTAATACAATTGTCATTTATTGACCAAGGCATATTGCCATTACGTAATTCTTGGAAATAATAAAGACTATTCTAAAAATAAAAATCTGCGGCATTTTGTCTTCATCGCCAGATTTTAAAGTCTTTGTGAACTCGATGTCTTGATCACCATGATGCGACTACCTTCGTAGGTACATTGCAAACTCAGGTCCATTGATCAGACGTTCCATATCAAAAATAGGCACCATAAAGAGGATTCTCCCTTGATTGAGGCGCATTGGTGCAATATGCATAGTCCCTAGGACTGGTGGCGTTAGAAAGTGGTGCCCATGGCCAACGTTGGCTCCATGGTTTCCAACCCTACGTCCCTCAAAATCACGTCTCCTACAGTCGTGTGATTGTTACCTTGAGCGATTACCTTCTTGAGCATTTCGATCGTATGGATCATAATGTCGATGGCGACTTTCTCTAGCCATAGGACGATGCTCTTGATGGCTATCTTGAAGCCTATCAATTTCTCTTTTCACAAGTTCATTGCCATGTCTTTCAGTAGTGGCCATAGCTTCAATAAGCTGTTGAAAACTTGTGATCCATCTAGCATTTACATGAGTCCGAAATAAATTAGAGGACCTCATAGCTTGGACGGGGAAGGTATTGAGGGTTTTCTCAATCAATTGGTCTTCTTGGATTGTTTTTCCACAGAGAAGCATCGTTGTTTTGATGCAGTGGGCTTCCGAATAAAATTGCATGACTGTGTCAAATTCAGAGAAGCGAAGATCATTCCATTCTGCTTCTAAATTCGGAAGGATGGAGTCACGAACATTGCCATATCATTCGCGAAGCTCTTGCCAAAGCTTTATGGCGCTATCCTCATTTATGAACTCAAACTGTAGGTAACTATCCATGTGACGTTTCATGAAGGCAAGTGCCTTGGAATTATCTTCCTCAGTTTGAGGGTCTGGAGCTGTTTCTACAGGACAAAGCTCTTGGATTGTATGCAATAAATCTTGGGCAGTAAGATGGGTCTCAATGTCAATGGCCCAGTCTAAATATCCTTTGCCTGCATAATCCAATGGAACAAAATCGAGTTTGTTCATGTTTGTCATCATGAATGGTGAAACAAGAACAAGTTAGTTTCAGAGTCAATGCTTCCACGAAAACTAAATAATAAGATTTCCGAGCTATGGTACCAAGAAATCGATTTCCAAGAATAATTGGATTAGACCGAAACGATGATGTTTATATGGTCATAAATCGATGCTTACAGACGCTCTTAGTCTGAAGTCTTACGAACGCTCTTAGTTCGTTAATAGCGTGAATCCCCACGATTCCGCTTTTCAAGAATCGAACCCACGTTATAAGAAAGGTGGGATGTAGAAGAAGGGATTTTGCAAGTCCCCGAGAAAAAGAAGGAGAAATTTAAATTTCGGAAAGCAAGAACTTTAATTTAAAAACTTGTTGAAATTCGGAGCAGATTCTCTTCTGAACAGCTTTCACTTCGATTGTTGTACAGGTCTCCAAATAACTCCGATAAGGCTGAAATTCGGAGGTCAGATGGAAGAGACAGAGACGAACAACTTTGATGAAGAAATAATTTTGATCTGAGGTTCCGAACTAGACGTTTCGGGGATTTCAAGCAGACGGACGTGCACAGGAAAGGAGAAGGATGCAGTTGGTGTGCGTTGGTGCTGCAGGGGCAGCAGACATGCAGTGGTGCTGCAGGGATGCGTGCGCAGGGGCACGTAAGTGCTGCAGGGGCAGGCGTGCAGGTGAGGCTAGAGTGGGCTAGGAGCTGCGGTGATGAAGAAGATTTTCGGGTTTTAGGTTTTTTTTGGTTTGTGGTTAGAACTCGTGCTGATAACGTGTTTAAGAATATGATATTTGAGAGAGATTGTAGAGAGAATTGTATTTCATTATTGAGAATAGGAGCCCTATATATAGGGATTACAAAGTACATGTTCTAACATTACAAGGAAAACTAATCCGAGTAGGACTAGGAATTCTAAAACATTCTCTCCTATTACTACTCCCAATTTGATTAGGCACACATAACTTGATTTTCCTTCAACACATTACTGTTTCCTGGCTGCAATTTAACTCATGATGCAATTCCTGAGGATCTTGAAAGTCTGTCTCAAGTAAAATGTTACATCTCCAATGCAGTAGTTTTCAAAGCCTTTCTAAGCCTCACCTGTTGAATAATTGCTAGAATTATGCAGCCGGAGATTGATTACCAAGTAGTTTGAAGATTGAAGCGGATTACTGCAATATGCATTGGAAAGATTTATGCCAAACTTAACAGAAATGTCTAATATGAGATCCTTGCCCGTAATCCGCTAAGAATGATGACCTTTATAATGCACCAAGGTGTTTCTTATTCGATGCTAATATTTTTGTGTTTCTTCATTTAGTGGGGAAAAAGTCCTGTAGTTTAGGGTGTGCTTCTCTCCCTGATTTCAACTTCTGCAAAAAGCCTTCTACATGACTTTAGATTTCATTTTGTTTTCACTTTCATTTCGATTGGAGTGTCTCTATCTCTGGCGCTTTGGTATTATGTTGCTAACTTGGTCGAACTGATATTTTCTATTAGAGGTTAATAGGGGCGGGATTAGATTGTATTCTGTGTTTAAGAATAAAGGATTCGAGAGAGATTGATGAGAGAATTATTGATAATAGGAGCCCTATATATAGGGATTACAAAGTACATATTCTAATGATACAAGGAAAACTATTCCGAATAGGGCTAGGAATTCTAGAACCTTTTTTCCTATTACAATTATATATGGAACTAATCCTAGTTTGATAAGTCACACCAAATGTTAACATTCTTCAACACTCCCCCTTGTGCCGCTTCAAACTTGGTGGTGACGCTTCAATCGTTGCCTCGTTAAAAAATTACTCGAGTGAAAAACCTTGTGGGACAAAAACAAACCTCGAAGAGGAGAAAAAGAGTACAACACGTCATTCACTCTTCCAGATCGAACATGTAGACATCATACCTCCCTCTGATGTTGATATCTCCCCCTGATTGCTACAATCATGGGAGTTCGGATAACTTTCTCAATCCGATACTCTTCACATGTTTCTCGAAGATGTATTTAGGTAACGACTTAGTGAATAAGTCTGCTACATTATCCTTTGATCGGATTTGATTCACCTCAATCTTTAGAAGCGATTGTTTTGTTGATTATAAAAGAAGTTAGGCGATATATGCTTGGTGTTGTCACCCTTGATGAATCCTAACTTCATTTGTTTAATACAATCTGCATTATCCTCATAAATGCATGTAGGTTCATCTGTGGTAGACTTCAAACCACAAGTTCCTCGAATGTCTAATTATAGATCTTAGCCATATGCACTCACACATGGCTACATGTAGAGCAATAATCTCTGCATGATTCGAGGAAGTAGCAACAAAAGTTTGTTTTGTAGACCTCTAAGATATCGCAGTGCTTCCCATGGTAAAGACATAATCCGTTTGGGAGCGACCTTTGTGAGGGCTAGAGAGATACTCTGCATCAGCAAAACCCATCAAAACATCATTGTCATTTTGATGGAGGGGAGGAGGAGGGCGCCGTCTGTAGATACCTCTCACTATGCATGGAGGATTTGCTACATCACCAAGCATAAGTAACACCCTCTTTGGGACACCCACAAGCCATGGTGAGGCCCAACCGAGACATGCATCCCGTATCCCTATGTTCAAGCTACGCTACGGTATCCGGAAGCTGCAAATACGTCGTCAGGAAGCCACCTTCCCGGCCTTGCCAAGTTGCCTCCATAATAGGCCTTTCTAAGACTAGAATAGTGGTTTTACATCCCACATCTAAGAAAATGTAAAGGAGATGGCTTCCTTCACCTATAAAAGGAATGCCTCCTCCCACTTAAACTCCATCCCATTACACTCTTTGTAATCCCAAACACACATACTACAACATTCAAGAGGACGTATTTTCCCACTAAGGCGGGAAACGAACCACTATACTTCGCTTGTGTCGTTCTCTCTCTCTCTCTCTCTCTCTCTCTCTCTCTCTCTCTCTCTCATTCTTTATATTAATTAGATCCCCACGGATCCAAATATTAACATTGGCGCCGTCTGTGGGAAGCCGATACAATGGCTTCGTCACTTACCATGCGTTAAGTCCGCTTAACGGAGCTCAAAAATTTTTTTTTCCCTTCTTCTTTGAGTTATTTAAATCTCACTGGGCATGCACCCATTTTGCTTTAATCTTCATTCTTGAGTCATCATCGGCTCCCAGCGAGTGCAAATTTGAGTTGATGCTCCTTGGCGGCAACTTATGCCCAACTATGATCAACACTACCCCAGCGGTAAAACAAAAACAAAAATTTTTTGGCATCAAGGTTAACTTGAGCTCAGCGCTTGCAAAAAAAATTCCAAGTCAAGAGCCGGTCAACGCCAACAACACTGGTCAACGTCCATTGGAGATGGTCAACACAGGTCAACGCCCACAAGGCTAAGGTCAGCAAGGTCAACGCTGATGAGTCTTGGTCAACCTTGGTCAGCAAAAGTCAACGCTACACCAAACAAAAAAAAAAAAAAAAGGGTGTTTGGTCGCCAACTTTTTCTACACCCAGAAAACTTCTTTGGCCACCCATGCTAACTCCACCACCGTTGCCCAAGCTCAGCGGCACCGCTAGCCATTCAACCATCCAAGGTCGGTCCGGTGACAACGGCTAAACCTCCGCCGAGCTTCATGTGGGGACCAAGCACCCTCCGCTGCTCCACTGATCAAAGCCTCCGGCTAGCGTCCCCGCTACTGCAAACCGCTAGACAACAGTGCCTCCGCAGAGCTCAAAGTCATGGCTGTCTGCACCGTACTCTGAACATCCGCCGCTAGCTAACAACACCGCTACCAATGCCTAACGGTCATCCCACCGCTAGCAGAGTACCGCCAGCAACAGCGGCTCCGCCGGACAACCCGCTAGCCAATTCCGCCGAGCTCCAGGTTTGCCATCTCCGCTGAGCTCTGAGTTCCGCCGACCTTTGATCCTCCGCTGAGCTCAAATGTCGAGTCTCCGCCGACCTCCAAGTGAGGACCAGGCACCGCTGACCAAGCTCTGCTCCGTCGAGCTTCACCGCTGGCCAAAGCTCCGCCTGAACACCTCAGCTAACCTGCCTCCGCTAGCCTCCCTACACCGGACTATCTCCGCTAGACTGTACACCGCCAAACGACATCACCTCTTCCTCGGCTTTCGCTCTCGGTCTACGCCAAGCAGCAGCAAGCTTCTCCTCCGCTAGACTGTTCACCGCTGAGTTTCCCTCCCCAATCCAAGCTTGCACCTTTGTGCAGTTGTGCAAAGCTCCGCCGAACTCCAACAAAATTTGTCCAGCTCTACTTCTTGTCTTGTCGCACCGCCAAGATATGAGTTCACATGGATTGTGCACCATTCTACGCACCACCAACAAGAACTGCAGTTTTGCTTTTCCTTGTCGCACCGCCAACAAGCACCATCGCTGGCCACAGCCTCGCTCCCCCAAACAGGCAACCACCAGCGGCAATTGCTTCTTCCTCCACTAGGTAGCCTCCGTCGGGCTCCACTCCGCCGAGCTTCACCGCTAGCCAAAACTCCGCTCTGCTAACCGGCAATGGCCTCTGCTGAGAAACTCCTCCGCTAGAAAGGCTCTGATAAGCAACTCCTCCACTGAGCAGAACCATCTCTGCCAAAGCTCCGCTGGCCATTCAATCTTCCGGCCACCTAGAAAACTACTTTGGGCACCTCTCCAATTATGTAGTCCTTCCTTGCCGCTAGTTTTAGAACTGACGGCTCCATGCTTTCGATTTCTTGGGGCATCGCCTCACCTAAGCATCGATCAGAGATGGAGCTCAGCGCCTTCTTTCTGAAAAACTAGAAAAAAGATGAGTTTTTCTTTCGGTGCTGCAAAGCCAAACTGCAAAAGCATATATATATGCCTATTATAATCAACCAAGCATATATATAATATAATATATCCTCATTGTTTGCTACACGTCCATGACCAAAGCATATATTATATATTTTCATTGCTTGCAACGTTGGTGGCTTACTGTATTCAACACGTGATGAGCCTTGCATGCACATGCCATGCATTTGAAATCAGTAGTACATGCATATTATTATAAACCCATCTGGTAGAACATGCTAGTTCCATGAGACCATGACAAATGCATATCCAATTGCATTCACATTATGTAGCTATAGGTATATGCCTACATGATTCACATTATCTCAAGATCGCATGCTAATGCCTACATGCTTGTAATAATCAAAGCCTGCAAGATCACATGCTATGCCCAACTTTCTTGTCTCAAATATGCTTCTGTCATCCATTAATATATACTAGGCATTAGCACACTTTTTGACCAATACTTGGTCATGCGGCAGTATCCTTTCAATTCTAGCATTCTAGAGATATGTATGCCTACACCTCACCTCAACTGGACCACCTAGCTACGTTAGCTAATCACATGTACATATATTGCTCACGGCACATTTCCATGTACATATTTGATAAGGCATTAGCTTTATTTGCCTTTGTTATTATCAAAATTGACATTTACTATTGCCATGCTTTTACTTTTCAGCAAGCCTAAAGTCTGTTTCACAAACAAATTAGGCCATTCAATATCGGCTACTATGCCAATCAAAATATATTAATTTACCATTAATATAAATTACATTGCACCACTGCAATTCAATGCCATTGCTATCTAGTAAATCCATCTTACAAGCACTTAACACTTACAAAATTATCTTGTTAAGGAGGCATACCGAACACTTCTTCGGTCAGTGAAGCATTGGTCATCTATTACAGTACACTCGCTAAAAGCAATAGAGCGTCATGCTTGGACAACTCTAACATGATTTGGGTACTTACATCAATTCCAAATCCAACTCGCTCCAAATCGGCATAAGATAAGTAACTATATCTTCTCTTTTACGCTCTTTCAATTTGAGCTATTGCCATGCCATGATTCCATAACTTTTGAGCATGCCTACAACATTTCGTAGATTTAGCAACACTTGCTAGGCCTCACATGCTAGCTATGCCATGCTTTACATACCAATCTCAATGATCCCTATGCATGTTTGCAAAATACAAAATATTATTGGCAACTTTACTATAAGTACATGCTATACACATATGCCATGCTTCTATTTAATTGCAAAATTAAACAAACATGTGACTCTTGGACAAACTATGCCATGCTTATTTGTTGTTCATACAATTAGCAAGATTTACATGTACACTATACGTAAAATATTTTGTCTAGCCTCTTGGCCACCATATTTTGTCAATCCCTCCCCACGGGAAGGAGACTTAAACGGGTCTAAAGGCTCCACGAGTCTATGGTCCACGACCAACCGCCAAGCGGTAAGGCAACGCCTCATAATGACAATGACGGCTACGCGGCATCGCAGTCAAGCTTTTCTCCTCCGGGAAAGAGTAAAGGGATCGGTTAACATAGCCCACGGCAGCCATTGATCCGGCGGTTAACCCCCGATGCTCGGGTATCAAAGATTAGGTTCGCTCCCTAACACCCACTGCTCATACGCAGCTCCCCTCATCAAACAATTCTCCGACAATACGGAGGTCTATAGCCAGGAGTCGGGGACTTCTCGGAGGGCCTAGCAGGGGGCCCACCCAAAAGGGCATAAGCGTTCGCTCCGGCAAAATTCTAGTTGGACAACGCAATTGCACTAATTATGCTCGTTATACGGCACAAAGCTATGTTTTGGTATCAACCCCGCAAGAAAGCCCTCCTTCACTAAGGACTCCGGGGACTTGTACATATAGCCCAGCATAATTAGCAACGGTCACGCTCATGCCTCAGGACATCACCTTCGAGCTACCCGTTAATGCCTCATGGCAACACCGAGCTCCGCGCTCATGCCTCAGTGGCATCCATGAGCTCTCAAGTTCTCGCCTCAGCGGCACAGCCAAGCTTTCCCGCAAGTCTTGCCCCAGCGGCACCGCTGAGCTTTCGCTCTCTTACCCCAGCGGCACCGCCAAGCTTTCGCGCTCTTGCCCCAGCGGCACCACCGAGCTTTCGCGCTCATGCCCCAGCGGCACCGTCGAGCTGTCGCGCTCTTGCCTCAGCGGCACCCCCGAGTTTCCGCTCACGAGCTTACCGCTCACGCCTTTACGGCACCCCCGAGCTTCCGTTCAAGAGCTTACCGCTCATGCCTTCGCGGCAACCATGAGCTTCGGCTCATCCCTTCGCGGCACCCCCGACCTTCGCGCTCACGATCTTACCGCTCATGCCTTCCCGGCACCATTGAGCTTACCGCTCATACCTTTGCGGCACCCCCGAGCTTCTCGCTCACGAGCTTACCCCTCATGCCTTCCTGACACCATTGAGCTTACCGCTCACGCCTTCGCGGCAACCACGAGCTTCCGCTCACGAGCTTACCGCTCATGCCTTCCTGGCACCATTGAGCTTACCGCTCACACCTTTGCGGCACCCCCGAGCTTACTGCTCACGCCTTTGCCGCACCCCCGAGCTTACTGCTCACACCTTTGCGGCACCCCCGAGCTTCTGCTCACTAGCTTACCGCTCACGCCTTTGCGGCACCCCCGAGCTTCCGCTCATGAGCTTACCGCTCACGCCTTTGCGGCACCCTCGAGCTTCCACTCACGAGATTACCGCTCACACTTTTACGGCAACCACGAGCTTACCGCTCATGCCTTCCCGGCACCATTGAGCTTACCGTTCACGCCTTTGCGGTACCCCCGAGCTTCCACTCACGAGCTTACCGCTCACGCCTTTGCGGCACCCCCGAGCTTCCATTCACGAGCTTACTGCTCACGCCTTCGAGGTAACCACGAGCTTCCGCTCATGCCTTCGCGGTACCCCCGAGCTTACCGCTCACGCCTTTGCGGCACCCCCGAGCTTCTCGCTCACGAGCTTACAGCTCACACCTTTGCGGCAACCATGAGCTTCCGCTCATGCCTTCCTGGCACCATTGAGCTTACCGCTCACGCCTTTGCAGCACCCCCGAGCTTCCGCTCACGAGCTTACCGCTCACGCCTTCGCGGCAACCACGAGCTTTCGCTCATGCCTTCGCGGCACCCCCGAGCTTCTCGCTCACGCCTTTGCGGCAACCACGAGATTCCGCTCACGAGCTTACCGCTCACGCCTTCCCGACACCCCAAGCTTCCCGCTCACGAGCTTACCACTCATGCCTTCCCGGCACCATTGCGCTTACCGCTCACGCCTTTGCGGCACCCCCGAGCTTCCGCTCATGCCTTCCCGGCAACCCAGAGTTTTCCGCTCACGCTTTCCCGGCATTCCCAAGCTTTACACTCATGTCTCCTCGACACACTACACGTTAATGGAACATTGAATTTTTCTACCATTTGTCGTTTACCGATTGTGACAAATTGAATTCTTTTCGCGTTCCATTAATACGAGCGACAACCAAACAAACACAAGCGTTCGCGTATTCATCATTCACGAATTACAAACGCTTGCCTTCATGGCACTCATGCAACTTACACCAAGCGTAACCTCATCAAACTCGACCTCGTTCATTTTCTTGCGCGCATCACGCATTTTGCATATGCAATCCATATGCTAACACGACCATATGCGCTCTCGATTCTATACGTCATAACCGATCGTACTCAGCGCCATCCAAATGTATACATCAACATGTATCACGCTCCTCACACATCCGTATATGCCAACCCATATCAATGCAACCCACATTTGTTGCCCAATACAACAAGTATTCTACCAGTGCGTGCTTTTGTCTTTGTTGTGCAGGTTAACGAGTCCCTTCTTGCTTACGAAGTTCGGGGACTTGTAGGAGCTGGGCGCCGCTCGGACATCACTTATGCTTGATGACTTCATGTTTATAACTCCCCAACCAAGAAGCTCCTCTTACTTGGGGACTTCGGGGACTTGTAGATACCTCTCACTATACATGGAGGATTTGCTACATCACCAAGCATAAGTAACCCCCTCTTTGGGACACCCACAAGCCATGGTGAGGCCCAACCGAGACATGCATCCCGTAGCCCTATGTTCAAGCTACGCTACGGTATCCAGAAGCGGCAAATACGTCATCGGGAAGCCACCTTCTCGGCCTTGCCAAGTTGCCTCCATAATAGGCCTTTCTAAGACTAGAATAGTGGTTTTACATCCCACATCTAAGAAAATGTAAAGGAGATGGCTTCCTTCACCTATAAAAGGAATGTCTCCTCCCACTTAAACTCCATCCCATTACACACTTTGTAATCCCAAACACACATACTACAACATTCAAGTGGACGTAGTTTCCCGCTAAGGCGGGAAACGAACCACTATACTTCGCTTGTGTCGTTCTCTCTCTCTCTCTCTCTCTCTCTCTCTCTCTCTCTCTCTCTCATTCTTTACATTAATTAGATCCCCACAGATCCAAACATTAACACCGTCTATGGTGGTCAGGGCGACAACATGGTCGGCCGCTATTCCATGTACAGCGGCAACTTGCCTTATGGGATCCGATCCTAATTTTCCGTCATTCCTCTTCTCTCTGTAGGGATAAAATAGGCCCATATCAATCATACCTTTTAAGTATCGAAAGATTGTCTTTACACCAATCCAATGGCGGCGTGTTGGCGCATAACTATGTCTAGCTAACAAGTTCACTGTGAATGACATGTCAGGTCTTCTGCATTGAGCTAAGTACAATAATGCGCCTATTGCACTTAAATAGGGCACTTCGGCCACTAATAACTCTTCATCCTCATCCTTTGGACGAAATTGATCTTTTCCGGGCTCAAGACTACGGCTAATCATGGGAGTACTCATAGGCTTTGCTTTATCTTCATTAAAGCGCCTTAGAATTTTCTGAGTATATGTAGACTGATGGATCAAAATCTCATCACTACGGTGCTCGAGTTCTAAACCGAGACAAAACCATGTTTTCGTAAGATCTTTCATCTCAAATTCGGATTTTAAATACTTAGCAGTTTCCTTTAACTCGTCTAGAGTTCCATGCAATTAGGTTCATGTCATCGACATAAACTGCTACAATTGCAAATCCGGAACTTGTTCTTTTAATGAACATGCATGGGCATATTTCATTGTTAATATATCCCTTTCCAATCAAGTAGTCACTTAGACAGTTATATCACATCCGTCCAGATTGTTTTAATCCATATAGTGAGCGTTTTAATCTTATTGAAAACGCGCTCCGTGGTTTAGAGCCACTTGATTTGGGTAATTGAAGTCCATCTGGAACCTTCATATATATCTCTAAATCTAGATCCCCATAGAAACATGCTGTAACCACATCCATAAGTCGCATGTCAAGTTTTTCGGAAACTACCAAACTGACAAGGTAGCGGAACGTTATAACGTCCATTACGGGAGAATATGTCTCCTCGTAGTCGATTTCATGGTATTGTGAGAAACCTTGCGCCACAAGGCGGGCTTTATATGTAACCACCTCATTTTTCTCATTACGCTTTCTAACAAATACCCATTTATGGCCAACAAGTTTTACATTTGGGGGTGTCTGCGTTATAGCCCAAATGCATGTCTCTTTGATAATGAATCTAATTCAGCCTGGATCGTATCTTTCCATTTTGGCCAATCCGCTCTTTGTTGACATTCTTCAACAGAGCAAGGTTCGATATCATCATATTCTATAATTCCTTTTGCAACAAAATACGCAAAGGCATCATCACTAGAAATAGAATTTCTATTCATCATCTCATGTACACTAGTGTAATTCATGGAGATCTCCCTATTCTCTGGAATTGGTTCTGCCATTGGAGCTTCCCCCAATGATGTCTCTCGGACATAACCATAATCCGGAACATTCTCATGAGACGGATTATTTACATCAATGATTAATGGATTATTTTGTGCCAAACTCGCTTTCTTTCTTGGGCGAGAATCCATCGAACCTTTGGGCCTCTTGCGCTTTCTGGCAGGAGCCATAGGCCTAGCCACAACGTCATCATAGGAGGGGACATTGGCGCCATGCTCAGTTTCCCTTGAGATGGCGGCATGTCCTCTAATTTTAGGGACATCAATCCTTATAGGCACGTTTTCAGCAGGTATGTGTGATCTTGTCACTTTAGCGATATCAGAAAACGCATCAAGCATCGATTCTGCTACGTTCTCAAGATCAAGAATTCTCCACACTTCAATTTTGGACTGTGCGGTTCGGGGATCAAGATGAGACAAAGTGGGGACAGACCACGACAATTCCTGTCGTTCTTGTTGAACATTTATGTTCTTATCTCCCCCTAACGACTGGAAGACTGTCTTATCAAAGTGACAATCCGTAAATCTAGCTGTAAAGAGATCACCTGTCAAGGGTTCTAAGTAGTGGATAATAGTTGGAGAGCCATATCCAACATAAATGCCTAATCGTCTTTGAGGACCCATTTTGGTGCGCTGTGGCAGCGCAATTGGCATATAAACTGCACACCCAAATATGCGTAAGTGTGAGACATTAGCCTCATACCCAGTCACCATCTGGGACGCAGAAAGGGTTGAGTGGCAGTGGGTCTCAGACAAATAAGCATAGCTGCATGCAATATTGCATAGCCTCAAGTAGAAATAGGGAGATTGGTGCGCATAACCAATGCTCTAGCAACCATTTGTAGTCGTTTAATGGCAGCTTCTGCAAGACCATTTTGGGTGTGAACATGAGGAACTGGATGTTCAACTTCAATCCCAATGGACATGCAATAATCATCAAAAGTTTTTGATGTAAACTCCCCAGCATTGTCAAGTCTTATAGACTTAATAGGATGACTAGGGTGGTGAGCCATTAACTTAATAATTTGAGCTAGGAGCTTAGCAAATGCAGCTTTCTTGGTGGACAAAAGCAAGACATGTGACTAGCGTGTCGATGCATCAACCAATACCATAAAATATCTAAATGGTCCGCAAGGTGGTTGAATAGGTCCACAAATATCACCTTGGATTCTTTGCAAGAATGGAATATTTTCTTTAGTGTCCTTTGCATAGGATGGTCTCGATCCTAATTTTGCTAAAGAGCAGGCTTTGTAGAATGAAAGATGGGCTTTTGAAGCAACTAATGAGGATTGTGGTTGAGCCATGAAGTCACAATTGACTTTAGAAGTAGAATTTGGAAGCAAGGAAGCACATGTGGCTTCAATGCCACTTTTGGACCGCAGGGGGTAGGTGGCGCCAGCCGTAGGTGGCCGGATTTGCAAGGGTACGGCTCCGTGAGGCGCAGGTGCTCCTCCTTGGTCCAAAGTGCGATTTTTACTTCTTTTTGTTCTGAAAATGGATGTCCGTGTGAAGTCTTTAATATACGGATCATCATATCACGACTTGGATGTCCCAAACGGTCATGCCAAAGCCTATATGTGTCGGAATCCCATAAATCATCTCTCATAACATGATTGGATTCAATTATTCGAATAGTGCATGAAAACCATTGGCTTTTATATCTTTAAAAATCAATAGGGTTCTGCTAGCCCTAGGAGCATAAAGAGGTTCGGTGACATGAATATTTGTGCCATTTGGCAACGTAAATTGGGCTGGTCCTCTACCATGAATCAATTGAGATGATCCAGCCATTGTAGTCACAAAAGATCAAGTAGGCGTCATTCAGAGGAATAATTGCATATTTCGAAAGTATTGTATGTGTATTTGCACTATCCTCAAGGCATTATAGCTCTCCGGGAAACATACTGAAAAATAAATAAAGTTCGAAATTAAAATATGTCCAAGACATTCAAAAATAAATTGATACTTCATTAATAAAATAGCCAGTGATTACATCAAAGTTTCTTAACCAAAATCTAATCCAAAAATAAAAATCAAACTTTAGACAAATTGTAGTCACTCAATCCGTTCGGTAACTCCAATTTGGTTGTGACCAGGTAAGGTAAGGCGAGATTTTGGTGGAGCTGTGCTCACTTTTAAAACCGTTCTCTCAGTTCAAAACTTTCCTAGACATCACAATTAATCTTGGATGAGCCTAGTGAGAAAGAGTTAATACAAATGTCATTTTATTGATTAAGGCATAATTGCCATTACATTATTCTTGGAAAAATAAAGGACTATACTAATCAAAATCTGCGACATATCCTTGTGCACTACTTTGTCAGATTTGAAGTCCACTATTGTGAGGTTGACGTCATTGTCATCACCATCATCTCCTTCTTTGGCAAGATAGACTTCTTGCTCTCTCAGGTCCCTATATACCTTGTATCGTGAAGCTAATTGATTGCTTGCATTGCAATGCTTGAACCAATGCTCACTTGATCCACATCGATGACACATGTCATTGTGATTGCCTCCCTTTAATTGAGGTGCATTGTTTGCACTTGATTGGCATCCCCTAGAGGAATTGGCGCCACTACCACTACCTTGGGCGACTCCTCCACGTCCTGGAGCTCCACGGCCCCCTCTCCCATGGTGCCATGTGTTTCCATGTGTCCGTCCTTCATTTTGACGGTTTTTCCTTCCTTTGTAGGGCGGTTATATGGACCTACACGTCCGTTTTGTCCCTTAACTTTAGGGTTCCGCTCCTTATGCTCTCCTTTGGGTGCATTATTATAATTCACCTTATAAATGCTCTTAGTTCCAACGGGCCTTGAATTATAATTCTTCACGAGGATGTTATCATGTTTCTCAGCTACAGACATGACATTAATTAGCTGATGAAACCTCGTGATCCATCCAGCATTGTGCTCACCTCTGTATTGGTTGGATACCAAAATTGCTGAGATGGGGAAGGTGAAGAAAGTTTTCTCAATTGGCTCTTGCTCTATGATGGGTTGTCCACAGAATCCCAACATGGTTGTGAGGTGTAGAGCTTCTAAATTATATTCAGAGACGGACTTAAAGTCGACGAATCGTAGATTGCTCCATTGAACCTTCAAGTCAGGGAGGAGGGAATCCTGGACATTACCAAAACTCTCTTCTAGCGCAACCCATAGTTCTCTAGCATCTTTGATTGCCATGTATTCCAATTGGAGTGATTTGTCCATATGGCGTCTCATCAAGATGAGGGCAATGGCGTTATTTGTAGCCATATGCTCAAATATGAGCTTAGGGTTTGGTGCCTGAATTATGGGTAGGATCCCTTTTGAAGTGAGATGGTTCTCAACATCTGTGACCTAACTATGATATTCCGATCCAGTTGAATCAAGCATGGGAAAGTCGAGCTTCGGTTTCAACATCCTGAAAATAAGAAGGAGAAATAGATTAGTTTCGGAGTCAATGCTTCCACGAAAACTAATAACAATAGGATTTCAAAGATATGCTACCAAGAAATCGATTTCCAAGAATATTTGGATTAGACCGAAACAATGATGTTTATATGGTCATAAATCGATGCTTACGGACGCTGTTAGTTCGTTTAGCGTGAATCCTCACGATTCCTCTTTTCAAAGAATCGAACCCACATTATAAGAAAGGTGGGATGTAGAAGAAGGGAGGTTGCAAGTCCCCGAGAAAAGAAAAAATATTTAAAACAGAAAGCAGGAACTTTAATTAAAACTTACTTGTTGATTCGGAGCTTGAAACCTTGAGTCTTGAATGATGGAGAACCTTAGATGGCTCGGTGATGCTTGGCCGGTGGAGGAGAAGTGCGGCTTGGATGAGTACAGTGTGGAGAAGGTGCGGCAGTGGTGAACTTCAGCAGTGGTGGAACCGTGCTGGTGACGGGGCTGACGTGGGCTAGGTGCAAGGGATTTTTGCTTGTGGTTTTCGGTTTTTGATTTCAGGGTTAGGGCTCGTGCTGATAACGTGTTTAAGAATAAAGGATTCGAGAGAGATTGATGAGAAAATTGTGTGTTCCACTATTGATAATAGGAGCCCTATATATAGGGATTACAAAGTACATATATATTCTAAGGAAAACTATTCCGAATAGGACCAGGAATTCTAGAACCTTCTTTCCTATTACAATCATGGATGTGATGCCCTGGAAATTCTTTTTTATTTTCTGAGGATTTTTTGGAATTTAATTAATAGTTATTGGACAATTTCGTGGCTCGTGGATCGAGCGGAAGTGTTTCGGGTGAATTATTCAGGAAGCATCATTTTAGGGGGGGGCGCAGGGTTTGACTTTTTATTCATTGGGTATCTCTGAAAACTTCTTTGACGAAAGTCGTAGAGCGCGTCGATACGAGTTCGTGGACATGTGGAGCATGAAAATCGGAGTTCGTATGAGAAAGTTATGAGTGATTGAAAATTTGGGAAATTTCTATAAATAGGAGAAATTCCGGGATTTTTCATTAAATCCCCAAATTTTCCATTTTTTCATTTCCTTCCCCAGAATTCTCTTCGTTCTTTCTCGTCACCCCGCACGACCCGACGGTGACCTGACCCGGATCCATCTCCGTTTTCCGGCCACTAGCAGGGCTGACCCGGCCTGGACTGACGCCCCTCAGCCTCCGCCGTCGACCACTGGTGTTGGTTTCACCAATGGAACACCCTAGAAAGAGATCGAAGGCTGCCTTAGTTGTACGATCGGGATCCGACCGGTTTTCCAATTTCTGGCGACTTTCCGTCCGATTTCTTCACTGTTTTGGAATCTACTCCACCTCTTGATCATCTCTATACCTGCCTTGAAGGACGATTTTGTGTGTGGAGTGAAAGATCAAGGTTTGAAGATTAGCGGTGCACAACGAATCTGGAGCTTGATCAAACGGCAGAGATTGATCGATCTTGCAAGCGTGATCTAGGACGATCTAGACCGATCTAGGCTTAGCTCCAGGTATGAAAGTTGCTCTACTCTTTATGATGAACATTTCTGGATGGCTTGATTGTTGTGATTTTGAGTTTGGCCCGACGACGGTGCACCACCACCTGTGGCGGCGTTCCGGCCATGTAAGGGACAACTTCTGGTTTTATATGTCATCTACTCGTCGATACGAGCATTTTGATATATAATACATAATTTTTGGTGATCGAATGAATATGTTATGATTTTTTACGGTTTTGAACTGTTCGATTATTCGATCCGTGAAGATTAGAGCGTTCGATCGACTTGTGATTTTGGCATATCGATCATAGTAGCATTCCGGAGACTTTGGGTGGTCTCGGATGAGGTTTCACCTCGATTGGCGTTACTTTCAGGGTGGTTGTTCGATTAGGGGATTCGAACTTTAATCACTTGGTGATTCGTGTACTGATTTGAGACCATTGATGATTAGGTGTTTCTCAAGGTTATTTGGACGAGTTATTGGTGATAGTGTTAGTTCGGTTCTGTATAGAAGATGCAGCAGGATTCTGAGGTGAGTAATCTCACAATGTTCATTTACGAACGAAGTTACCTTTATCGTTTTGAGAGTTATTTAGTTAACTGCAAACTATAGTTGGTATTAGTGGCATTCCTGAGTGAATGACCATGTATATATATATATATATATATATATATATATATATATATTTACGTGAAATATGTACATTCTTATGGGTTGATGGGTGATTTAAGAAATAGGGATTGATGGCTTTCATTCTATTGTTTTAAGGCTTGACTTTTCGGGAAGCATTGTTTTAGGAATTGAGAATTTCTATTGTTTGAAAAGTGTCAAGATTTGGTGTGAGTTGTTTTAATGAGATTTGTACATACATGTGCATTTGCAAGCATAATTAGCTATAATGAGCTACGCTCATGGTACCGCCAGAGGTACTGATTCCCGCCAAAGGAGTAGCCTACGGATACACAGCCAGGCAAGCTACCGCCTGAGCCTTGGATTGCCCCCAGATCACCGCCGACGTGCCGCCACGCGCCGTGCCAAGATAGCATCAGAAGCTCCTGACGCTGGGAACTGAAGCACATCAGTCCCACATCAAAAACAAGGAGAAGATCAGCCTTCTCCTCACCTATAAAAGGTTATCTCCTCTCTCCTCATTAATTACGCATTTACTACTCATTTATTGTTATGCTGTCAATATGTATCGACTAACTTAGTCATCGGAGAAGTGAAGACCACCCAACGCGGTCTTCTTCTGACGCCCTGTCTTCCATTTGACAGCTAGCGAAGATCACCAAATCCTCAGAGTAGCGGTCCGCCCACCGGACCGGCGTTAAACGAAGGTTCGGCTACCACCGGACTTTGAGTATTAACATTGGCGCCGTCTGTGGGAATCCTTGAAAAAAAAGGTCATCCCACCACAATTACCATGACTAACGGTAGCGGGGGAAACGCTTAAGAGCAAGCAAACCAATCCGCCATTCCCCAACCCACCAACCCAGCAGTAGGCATTAACCGCGAACTATTCAACACCCCAGCCAACCCCGGCGGTGAGGCAATCCAAGTAGCAGCCGACCACCGGGCCAAGATCTCACTGCTCTATACTAGCTGGCACTGGCGGACCTTCACAAGGCAAACAGAGAGCGTGAAGAGGAGCGCAGAGAAAAGGCCGAGGCCCAAAAACAAGTGGCTACGCTGATGTCACGTTTTGATGAACTAAAGAGGACGCTGGAAGCAAACGCCAACCCAGCGCAGAGCGAGCAATCACGAAGCACTAGGCGTAGCCGGCCCAACACTGGCACGTTGGTACTGGGACCAATCATATAGATGCAGGTACCGCTGAACCCACCTGAACTATTGGGGATGGGACCACCGCCCGTCCCCCAACTAATGTTGGAGCAGGAGGCGAAATCAATGCCGCGCACCAACCGCTCAGAAGCTAGGGCAAGGACTGAGGGTAATCCGCCTGCCCCAAGGCGCATGCAGGTTCAGCGGAATATCCAGGCAGGTCCCACCGGCAATGCAATAGCCCAAATACTAGAAAGGATGCAACAATTGGAGCAGAGGTTAATCCGGGCGGAGTCGGGCGCCCCAACGCCAACTCCAAATCCACTTTTCTCGTCCAGACCAGGACCATTTACCGCTGCGATTCTGCAGGCTATCAGACCAGCGTACGTAAAAACCCCAAAGATGTCACATTACAGCAGCATGTCTGACCCCTTCGTCCATATGTACACCTTCAAGAAGGTCACCAACAACAAGGGATTTGACGACACCACCCTATGCCACTTGTTCAGCGAAACGTTGGACGGTGAGGCAATGATCTGGTTCTTCGAGTGTCCGCGGGGATCCATTGACTCATTCCACGCGCTATCACACTCCTTCCTCTCTCGATTCATCTTATTGTCCGCCGGACATCACAACACAAGTCAGCTGTTCAACGTCAAGCAAGGGGCAGACGAATCACTGAAGGCATTCGTCACAAGATGGCGGGCGGCAACATCTCAGTGTCGCGATATAGACAAAACAATGGCATCGGCGGCTTTCAAGCAGGGACTCCTCAAGGGGCCATTCCTCTATCACCTCAACTACAGTCATCCAAATGCGGTTTATGACCACGTCATGAGTGAAGAGGTCATTCATGCCCAAGTAGAATTTATCACATATGGAGAAACCCCACCACCACCAGCAACACCAACAAAGTCAGCACAACCCTCCTCCAGTCATCAGGAGATCGCCAGCAAGACCCCTGCGACGCCGCCAACTGACAAGAAGAGGGAGTGGCAACAGGGCCACTACCAGAACAAGCGGCAGAAGGTCCAACACTACAACAAGGGCAACCGCCCATCCCATAGGGATAACCGCAACAAGCAAACGGAGTCCTCTCAGCGGTATGCAGTGTTTACAGTCCTCACAGCCTCGTATGAGGAAATATACAATCAGTGCAAGGATCAAATCCCACCGCCACCCCCAGGAAGATACCCAAAAAAAGGGAAAACCAAGAAACACCGGCAAGTGGTGTAAATACCACGAGGACAGCAGTCACAATACCAACAACTGCAATGCTCTCAAAACGGCCATTGAGACCTTGTACAGTGACGGCAAGATGGAGCAATTCAAGGTGCGCCAACTCTACCTGTGATCGCCAACATTGAGCCCTTGGGCCGCATCAACACCATCGACGGCGGTGCTCCAATCACCAACATGTCTCACAGGGCAAGGAAGCGCTATGCACGCGCTAATCACCCAAAAGAAGTCTGCAACATCCGCTACGAGAGATCCGCCAAACTCCCAAAGTCTGGTTGGGAGCCCATTATCTTCTCAGAGGAGGAGGAACGCGGAGTGCATCTACCCCATGACGACCCATTCTTGGTCGACGCCATTCTTAACAAATGGTCAGTGGGGAGAATCCTGGTGGATAGCGGGTCTGCTGTCAACGTCATATTCAGCGGTTGCTACAACCACCTCAAGCGGAACAGGAAATTACTCCAGGATCATGAGCCATTGCTCAGCTTCTCCGGTGACGTCACGCAACCGCTAGGCTCTAACTACATGCGGTTGACTATTGACACTAGTCCGTGTATGGCGGAGATACATACAGAGTTCATAGTCGTCGAGTGTTTCAGCTCGTATAACGCCATCATTGGCCAACCGGCACTCAACAAGCTCAAATGCATCATCGCCAGGTACATGCTTCTCATGAAGTTCCCCACACCTAACGACACTGGCTGTGTGAGGGGAAGTCAGCAATTGGCACGAGAATGTTATTCAACGACTATAGCACGGTCAACACGCAGCCATGAAATCTTGACGGTGGGAAACCAGCAACCGCCACCAAATATCTTCGAGGACCCTAGGGATAACGAGAAGAAGTATGTAAAGAAGGAGCCAGTCAACCCAGAAACGTCGTTGAAGGTTGTCTGCATCTCGGACGAGCACCCTGAGCGGACAATCAGCATAGGTGCCCAATTAGACCCAGAGGTAGCGGCGGAACTCACTCAATTCCTACTTGACAACGTTTCCGTCTTTGCATGGTCATACGCAGACATGCCAGGTATCTCCCCTGAAATCATCACGCACAAGTTGATCATCAAACCATCCTTCTATCCTATCAAGCAGAAGCGGAGGGCCTTTGATGAAGAAAAGTATCGTGCAATAGGAGAGGAGGTTGCCAAGCTCCAGGGCATTGGGTTCATCCGCCAAGTCATCTATCCCCAGTGGATTTCCAACTTGGTATGGTCAAAAAGCCCAGCGGAAAGTGGCGAATGTGTGTCGACTTCAAAAATCTTAACAAGGCATGCCCGGATAGTTTCCCACTACCCCGAATTGATCAACTAGTTGATGCAACCACTGGACATGAGCTCCTTAGCATGATGGACGCTTTCTCCGGCTATAATAAGATCAAGATGCATCCCGGCGACCAGGAATGCACCACTTTCACCACCGATAAGGGCCTATACTGCTACAATGTTATGCCTTTCGGTCTGAAGAATGCCGGCACAACTTATCAACGACTGATGAATGCCATGTTCACGGAACATCTCGGAAAAATAATCGAGGTCTACGTGGACGACATGTTAGTCAAGAGCATAAAAGCCAGCGGACAAGTGGCAAACCTCAAAATCATAGTAACCATCCTCTTGGCCTATGGTATGCGCCACAACCCAGAAAAATGTTTCTTTGGCGTCACTGCCAGCAAGTTTCTGGGTTATATCGTCAGCGAACGAGGCATCGAGGCTAACCCGGACAAGGTACAAGCAATCCTCGACATGAAGGACCCTGAGTGGAAGATACATGTCCAGAGCCTCCAGGGCAAGTTAACCGCCCTTTCTCGATTCATCTCCAGACTCACTGACAAATGTGCCCCATTCTTCAAGGTCCTCAAAACGACTCACAAGAAAGTCATCAACTGGAACCCAGAGTGTCAGGCGCGTTCCAGGGCTTGAAAGAATACCTGGCTGCAGTCCCACTCCTTTCCATTCTTGTGCAAGGAGAAACACTATACATATACCTAGCGGTATCAATGTCAGCAGTGAGCTGCGCCATTGTCCGGCGTGAAGGCCAGGAGGAACTCCTAGTGTTCTACCCCGGCAGAGGCATGAACGGAGTAGAAGATACCCTCCCTTAGAGCAACTCGCTCTCGCACTCATCGTTGCAGCCAGACTCCTCCGCCAGTACTTTCAAGCCCACACAATCCATGTATTAACCAATCAACCACAGAGATAGGTAATGCAGAACCCTGAACACTTAGGGCGCCTCAGCAAGTGGCCATTGAGCTCAGCGAGTTCGACATTGATTACAAACCAAGAACTGCCATGAAGGGCCAGGCGGTGGCCTACTTCATTGCTGAACTCACCCAGTGTCAACTCGAACCCAGCAGGGAGACAGAACCTGCATGTAGACGGCTCCGCTAGTGCCAAGGCCAGCGGCGCCGGAGTCATCTTAACAGGACCGGGGGGGCTGAACGCAGAATACGCGTTGAAATTCAACTTCAAAGCTTCAAACAACATGGCGGAATATGAAGCACTCATCGCCGGCCTACTCCTCGCCATCGACTCAAGGGCTGACAGCGTCAACATCTTCAGCGACTCTTAATTAGTCGTTAACCAGGTCAACGACAGCTTCCAAGCCAAGGACCAACAGTTAGCGGCATACTTGGGGTACGTCAAGACACTGCTCCCCAGAGAAAAGAACGCCAAGGCTGATTCACTGGCGAGACTGGCAACCGCTCAGCCACATCAAAGTCTAGAGAACACAAGAGTGGAGTGTCTTGACAGGCCAAGTATTACAAAAACCCTGGCGGAGATCTTCAACATTGAGGTCAATCCCAGCTGGATGGACGAGATTATCGAGTACAAGCGCAACAGGACATTGCCAGAGGACAAAGTCAAAGCGCGACAGCTCAAGCGGAGAGCAACCCGCTACAACATCCAGAATGGCAAGCTTTACCGCCAGGGATTCACCCACCCCAACCTCCGCTGTTTAACCCCAGAAGAGGGAAAGGTCATGCTGACAAGGATACACGGCGGAGAATGCGGAAACCACTCGGGCGCCAGATCCTTAGCCAATCGCACATTGCGAAAAGGCTACTTTTGGCCTACACTCGGTGATGACGCCCGGCGGATATCGAGATCTTGCCACAAATGCCAACAATATGCTGACTTCCCACATGCACCGGCAGAACCACTGTCAATCATCATCGGTCCATGGGTTCACTCAACGTGGGGCCTGGACTTGATGGGAAAATTCCAAACCGCTAAAGGCCAGTTCAAGTACATCATTGTTGCTATCGACTACAACAGCAAGTGGATAGAGGCAGAGCCACTGATGGCAATAACTACCGCCAAGGTAATTCACTTCCTCTGGAAGAACATCTACTGTCGCTACGGTGTCCCACATACAATCATTACAGACAACGGCACACAGTTCAACAACAAGGAACTCATATCTTTCACCGCCAACCTTGGCAACAAAATGAGTTTTGCGTCTGTCGCTCACCCCCAAACCAACAGCCAGGTTGAAGCAACAAACAAGATAATCAAGAAGCTGCTAAAAAGGAAACTCGATAACACCAAGGGTTTATGGGCGGAGAAGCTGCCGGAAGTTCTATGGGCCATCAGGAGGACCCCAACTTCCACCACTGGCGAAACCCCCTTTTGTATGATGTTCGAAACTGAGGTTGTCCTACCTGTCGAGGTAACTCAACCAACCGCTAGGGTCGAAGGCTACTGCCCAGAGACCAACAGCGACGACGTCAACCTTGACAAAGACCTCCTAGAGGAAAGACGACACAAGGCCCATTTGCACAATCTGCAAAACAAGCAGCGGATATCTCGTTTCTACAACACCAGGGTCAAAGCCCGGAACCTCCAATTGGGGGACTGGGTAATGAAGGAAGTAATTCTACCGCCAACAAAACTCCGCCCAACTTGGGAAGGTCCACACAAAATTGTGGAAGTCGTTAGCCCAGGCACCTTCTACTTAATGGACAAGGATGGCGTCACAACGACCCACCCTTAGAATACCGAACACCTCCGATATTACTACAAATAGTCATACCGCTACCCAAGAGCATCTTGACTTAGCTAAATTTTTGTTCAATATTTATCTAAGGGAAGCTACCCAACGGGTACTACCCCGCTTTTGTAAAGGTTGATCAGTCAGCTATCAATGAAATGAGGAATTATTCAAACCATTGTTACCAAGTCTAGAACTGAGAGCAACTGGCAATGCCAGCAATAGTCAGCGGACCACGTCCGCTACATTGTGCACTTGGACCAATCTTAATTCCTTTAATGTTTCATTGATTGACAAAAGAAAACTCAAGTCAAAACTCTAGCAGTACAGGCATATCATGACAAACACAACAAAATTTTGAAATATCACTTCATATACGTAGGGCTGGGACTCCCCACCCAAAAGTATTCATTACATCAAAAATTATGCCTCAGCGGCTACAAACAAAAGGGGGCGCTCAACATCAATTTCAAGGATTGGCACGACTGCCATCAGCGTCTTCACCTTCGGCATGCAGCGGCGGATGTAGGCGGCTTGTTTGGTCAGACCTTCGAGCGGTGGGACTGGGACTCTCTATTGTGCCATCTTCCCGGGTATGGGCCGCCAGGAAACCAGCATGAGACACCTCCGACTGGGTAGGAAGAGGAGTCCGCTGGGAGTCATCCGCCGGACGTGCGCCACTTTCGCCGCTACCCGAGCGGGCGCCTTCAGCTTGGATGGGGATCACACCCTTCGCCGGCGGGACATTCTGAGCTGGCGGCAAGGTGGGCTGGGACGCCTTCACCCAGTCGATGGTGCCTTTCTGCTTCAACATTTCCACACTGGCGACGGCACCAGCCTTCGCCGCCTCCGTCAGCGCTTTCTTATAGTCCGCCGACTGCTTGAATGCCTCCACAGCGGCGGCCACAGCACGGCTCCCTTCACCTCCCAAGCGGGCGACCTCACCCTCCAGCCTCTTCACCTCAGTAAGTCTGGTGGCAGACGCCCGCTCCAGGATCTCAACCTTCTTATCCTTGGCAACCAGCCGATCCTGCAGCAGGGATATGTCTTGTTCCAGCTTGCAGACATGGTAATTCCGCTCCAAGTCCCGCTCGACGGCGACCTCCAGCTTGCCGCGAGCATCCGCAGCATCGTAATCCGACTTGGTCAGGCGCTGTTCCGTGTCCGCTAGCCTATCCTTAGCCTCCCCCATCTCTCTCTGGAGACCCTGGATCTCTTCCCTGAGCTCCCGCTCAACCCGGGGCTGTTTCGACGCCGCCAGGAAAACCTCGTGCAGTCCAACCGACTGATGACCGAAGGCCTAACTAAATGGCGACTGGTCAACGGCGGTGGGCCGCGCAATCCCCGCTAGGCCGCCAAACCTGAGCCGCTCGCAGAGGTGATAAAGAAATTCCCGCTCATCGTCGGTCATGAACTCTGCGTATGCGGAGAAAGAGTCCAAATCGCTCACTGGCACCTCCCTCTCAGCAACCACCAGCGCCTTGGGCGGAGCTTGTCGAGCCCTCTTCTGCTGGCGGGCCCCGATGGTCTCCACATCGTCCCTTTCTTCCTCGTCAGCGGGGTCATTTTGGCGGCGCCTTCGCTAAAGCACCCTTCTGTTTTCAACAGGAGCAGGCCGTGAGCCCTTTGGCGGCAGCTCCAACCCCGCAATGGTGACAGTCTCCGCCGACGGCACTGTTTTCTCCTTGTGTACCCCGCGCCGATTGGCAGGCGCCCTCCCTTTCAGTGGTACGGCTGCAGAAGGACCTTTACTCCCTCCGACAGCCCCACTAGCCATACTAGTCCCCGCCTGAACGACGGGCGAGCCATCGATACCAAGATGAGAGTGGCGCGGCATAGGTAGCACCACGGGGACTTCGGACGGGCTTAGAGCCAGTGTGTCCGGATTAACGACTGTCTGCTGAGCCGCCAGCCCTGAGGTATACATATTCTCCAAGAAGTTGTCGATTTCAGCACGATCCATGGCTTTGGCGAAAGCGTCGCGACTCGCTTTGTTACCCGGTGGAGGCTCTAAAAAAAAATGACTTAGCCTGGGGCAAACTTAGTTAACTAAGGCACACTATGGCGAGGACTGCTTACCAACGACACGAGTCAATTGTTGATCGACCAACAATTCCCAACCAGTGAGAAGGCGAAGGTCCAGAAGATTGCGATTCCACCAACAGCCTCTGATACGTGCCACGCGACACTCGTCTTCACGAGTCAGGTTATAGCGCAGGCCCGCTACAAAAAAAAAGTGAAGTAACCGTTAGTACAAACTACGAAGACTATCACAATAAAAAATCGCCAACTTTGGTCAGCGGAGACTGGCACAACCTCGGATAGGCTGAAACTCCGACTTAATCCAAAACGTCGGCTCCCCCTCATTGGATCCCGCTTGGTATTCCCACCCCGCCGTGGCAATACAGAAGGTACCCCGCCAGTAGGACATGGAATCCTTCATGTTCTCAACAAGCTTGGGCGCCCCTTGGAGGCGACTCAAGTTCACCTGCCCTCAGCAACCTTGACGCTTCATGTACACTAGCTCGTAGAAGTGTAGCACTTCCGCCAGAGTTGGCCCCTCACAACCGGACAAGCGCCATAATGAGTTCAGCGCCATCATCAACCGCCACATGTTGGGACAAATCTGCCCAAAGGCGAGGCCAAACTCACACACCAGGATTTGGAGATTTGGCAGTAGCGGCAACGACACTCCTTGGCGAAAGATCGCCTCATGCACGACGGCATAACCCGCTGGCAGGATCAAAGCCTTTTCGTCCGATGTCGGCGGGCTCAACTTCACTACACCTGGCAACCGAAACATCCGTTTCAACCGGTTGACGGCAGCAACGGTCATCGGCCCTCCCGCTTCGTCAACAGGTGTGCCGTCACGAAGGACCCACGCTGACTCAGTATCCTCCCCATCCAACTCTCCCCCGTCAGCAGAGCCGCTAGCTGCACTATTACTCGCCAACCGCTCTTCACGCCTATTTTGGGTAGCGGCGGCTTCCCCCGCCCTACAACTCTCTGGACGCAAAGCACGACCCATAGCTACTTCCCAGGGTATGGTTTGTAGCGGCTCGATCTCTAGCGGTTCTGGCAGTGAGGTTCCTGCACGGGCAGACCGACGCAACGAGTCAATAAAAATTCTATCCGCCGTGCTGAACGACACGTCAGACTCGGAGTCCTCACTGCTCGAAATCTCTACGACGTTAGCCATCCCAAACCCTAAAACCCAAATCAGTCAGTTCACACAAGATCTAACCTATCCCTATTTCAGTTATACCCAAGAACATCAAGAACAATTACCCATAAAATTCCAAAACAAGAACAAAACGCACACTCAACCCAGATTCGACCATCTAGAAAATCCCTAAACACCAACTCTCTGCCAAAAAAACCATAAACATACCCCCAAACTTCACTTTAGACCCTCAGAACACACCGGGGGAGAACAGACCATACCCCAAAATAAAAACAACAAAACCCAGAAATTGGCAGTAAACAACACAGATCCAATGAAACAGGATTGGGATTCGAGATACCAACCTCAAAACAAACTCTGGTCTGATCGAGAGCGCTTATCTTCACCGGTGAAGATTTCGTCCCCCCAGGTTCGATAACTCCATAGAATCGTGGTAGTCCTCTTCACAAATCGCAGGTGAACAGAGCTTGAAGATGACGACTCAGGTTTGAAGTTTTCGCAAAAGTGTCAAATCTCGCTAAGTTCCCCCCCCCCCTTTTATGTCAACGTCAAAGAATTCTAGGCCGTCCGCTTAAAAACGACATTACGCACCAGCCGTACACGTGTACGCACCAACCGTACACGTGTCGCCTTCCAAGTGGCGAAGTCTCCGCTAAGCGGAACTTCTCCCTTATCGCCCTTCAAGTGACGAAGTCTCCGCTAAAGCGAAACTCCGCTAGCGGAACTTCCCCCTTGTCGCCTTCCAAGTGGAGAAGTCTCCGCTAAGCGAAACTCCTCTAGCGGAACTTCTCCCTTGTCACCTTCAAGTGACGAAGTCTCCGCTAAGAGAAACTCTGCTAGCGGAACTTCTCCCTTATCACCCTGCAAGCAGGACATCTGCCGCTAGCGGAATTCCCTTTTCCATCTTGCAAAATCCGTACTTTGCTGAGCACAACACCGCTCAATAAAATACCGCCAGGCACGTCTCTGCGATGCTGCTTCCTGCTATAACCAGCGGCGGATCCCGAGGCTACGCCTCACTCTGACAACGACCGCCACGCGGTGTTATTGTCAGACCGTCCCTAATGGACACGGGGACTTGTCAACAGTCTAAGACGGCCCTGATCAGGCACGTTGACCCCCGTCACTTGGGTACTAAAGATTGGGCTCGCTACCCAACACTCTCTGCTCCGTGCAGCTCCCCCTCAACAAACAATTTACCGACCATCCGGAGGTCCATCTTAGCCAGGGAGTGGGGGACTCCCTGGGGGGCCTAGCAGGGGCCCACCCGAAAGGGTATAAAGCTTTTTCTCAGTAAATCCATGGTTTACAACGCACTGACACTAATTATGTTGTTGCAAGTCTAGCGGAAGGTAACGCTTCAAACCGCTGAGCAACTCCCCAACCAAGATTGCCCTCCTTGATTGGGACTTGGGGGACTTGTGCATACATGTGCATTTACAAGCATAATTAGCTATAATGAGCTACGCTCATGGTACCGCCAGAGGTACTGATTCCCGCCAAATGAGTGGCCTACGAATACACAGCCAGGCGAGCTACCGCCTGAGCCTCGGATTGCCCCCAGATCACTGCCGACGCGCCGCCACGCGCCTTGACAAGATAGCATCAGAAGCTCCTGACGCTGGGAACTGAAGCACATCAGTCCCACATCGAAAACAAGGAGAAGATCAGCCTTCTCCTCACCTATAAAAGGTTCTCTCCTCTCTCCTCATTAATTACGCATTTACTACTTATTTATTGTTATGCTGTCTATATGTATCGACTGACTTAGGCATCGGGGAAGTGAAGACCACCCAACGCGGTCTCCCTCTGACGCCCTGTCTTGCATTTGACAGCTAGCGAAGATCACCAAATCCTCAGAGTAGCGGTCCGCCCACCGGACCCGCGTTAAACAAAGGTTCGGCTACAGCTGGACTTTGAGTATTAACAAGATTTGAACATTTTGACCTAACGACCGGGGTCTGAAGATCTGAGAGTCACAAGTGGTGATTTCTCCTTTTGATTTGATTTAACATTTTGGGTCCAGTGTGACTTGATTAATGTTTTGAATCTGACGACCGGGGAGGTCGGATGATTCGGAGGTCATGGGTTGAGATCTCCTTTTGATTTGGTTTAACATTTTGGGTCCAGAGTGACTTGCTTAATGTTTTCATCTAACGACCGAGGAGGTCTGATGATCGGAGGTCACGAGGTGACATCTCCTTTTGAGAGTCGAGTAACTTTTGGTCCTGAGTGACCTCTTGAAATGTTTTGATCTGACGACCGGGGAGGTATGAGGATTCAGGGTTGCTAGGAGTGACCTCAGGCATATATATCAGGACTTCACGCCTTTAGCCGGGTGAGTGGATACGATCAGTAAGAGCTCTAGTATGTTGCCATTGTACATCATGGGGGGTAGGGGGAGCTATTTGATGCTCATGAGTACGTGTTTTAAAAGGGAGTGTCGGGGATTCTTTCTTTTAAATGTCCAGGGAGGACTTGTGTATCATATTTAATTGTCAGAGTTTCAATTATTATGATATTGTCACGGGGTGACTTTTGTTGATTTGAGAGCGTGTTTTAAAATGGAGTTTCGGGGATTCTTTCTCTTAAACGTCTGGGGTGGACTTGTGTATCATATTTAAATTGTCAGAGTTTCAATTTATATGATTTTGTCACGGTGTGACTTTTGTTGTGTTCTTGGGGCAAAAGCATATTTGAATTGTCAGAGTTTCAATTAATATAGTTTTTGTCACGGGGTGATTTATGTTGTTTTCTTTTGGGAAAAGAATGTGTTGTTTTGGGGAAAACAGGGTGTGTGATCCTTATTCACGAGTTGATAGGTTTTCCTCAGTTGGGTGAGTTTTGCGTGTGTGTTTTGAGTTACTCATACAAGCTTTCATAAGCTTACCGGTTTTGTTGTGTGGCAACCCGGTGCACTATTCAATGGTGTAGGGGTTAATCCTGCATGTCAGGATAATCGTGGCTGAAGCTGAGATCGCATGCTTACAGCTATACGGTAAGAAGCCAATTTTGTGACTTTACCGTTGAAAAGACTTCTGCTTGTAGTAGCTCTGAGGAGCATTTACTTATTATTTTGTTGTGGCAATTTAATTCGTATGCTTGTGTAATATTTGACTTTGCGGAGCGAGTCTGTATTGACATAGTGGGTTCAGGCCATCAGTGTGTACTTGGTTTAAAAGGAAAATGTTTTCCAGGTATTTTTATTGATGGTTGAACCATCACACATGTATAATTATGGGATTATATGTCGATTTTATGTATGTTTAAAAATCTGGCCGTGACAGTTTGGTGTCAGAGCGTAAGGTACATATTTGGTTATAATCAGTACTACTCGAGTGATGGCCCGTCTACAGCGGATCCCCATCTGATGTTCTTCAGTATTGATATAATCATTGGGTATGTCAGAGCATCGGTCTGCTCTATTAGTGAAGTTGTGAACTTAAGTGTAGATTCTTTGAGTTGCAGTCTTCTGAGGAATAGGAACCTCTGGATTGAACTCTGGTGTGGTGATAAGGATTGTTTTCAGGGAAAACTGTATCCTTACGTACTAGCATAGTTGTTTGATTGTTGAAGTCATGTTGTTTGACTTATACTTGTGTTTGAAGATTTTGCAAGAATTAACCAAGTGTGTTATGCTCCTTAGGTGATGGATTCACAAGGAGGCAGAGCTAGGGGTCGAGGTAGAGCCTGAGGTAGGGGCAGGATTCCTCCTATTGAGGAGGAGGTGGAGGCATCACACGTTGTCAGCCTACTACACCTGTTGTGGATGTTATGGACGCCACTCTTCTGTTGAGGTTGGCAAAGAAGATTTCGAGGCTGGGAGGAGTCCCATTCCAGGGAGGTACGGATCACATGTTGGCAGATCAATGGATTGAGGACATAAAGACCTACTTCGAGATGGTCGTCTGCGATGACATTGAGAAGAGAAAGATTGCCACGTTTATGCTCCAAGGCGATGCACAGGTATGGTGGAGCTGCACACACAGAGTTATCGATGTGTCCACCATGACCTGGGATGGTTTTGTGGAACTGTTCAGGAAGAAGTACTTTCCGCCTTTAGTGAGGGAGCAGTTGGAAAGGGAATTCATCTCGTTAGTCCAAGGGACTAAGAGTGTGAGGGATTATGAGGCTGAGTTCTCAAGGCTGTATTGGTTTGTGAGACAAATGGATGCTGAGAGTTTGGCTATGAAGTTTCAATGGGGGCTGAATGCTTCAATCAAGCGCGATGTCGCTGTTTTGGAACTGAAGACAGTGGAGCTCATTTTGGCTAAGGCTTTGGCCATTGAGCAGGAGAATAAGACTTTCTAGGAATAGGAGTCGGCTGAGAGGGACTCCCAAAGGAAGGGAAAGGCAATTGCTGAGAGCAGTGAAGGGACAGATAATCAGGGTGGGTCCTGGAAGAGGCGCAGGACTCATCAACAGGCGCCAGCAAGGGAAGCAGATGCACCTGTTAGGGCTGCACCTGTGGGGCAGGTGGCACCTGTTAGGTGTTTCAATTGCGGTGAGATGGGCCATGACACTATGCCAAAAAAGCTATCAGACGACACACATCAAACGATAGAAGGCTGATTTTCTGTCGTCTGATTTTTTCAGACAACAGATAAATTAAATGTGTTGTCTGAATACACAGAGAAACCATACTTGTTTCATTTGGAAGATATGGTCAGATTCAAACAACAGTTAAATGTCGTTTGAAAAGATTGAGATTTTCTATATTGAACCCTAGCAGAAATTTCAGAATTCCCTCCAACAAGTTTTAGGCTTTTCCCTCTCAAATGCCCAAACCCTATAGCTAAATAGTCAACGGGGTGATATTCAAACAACACAGTTAAGAAATTGTGTTGTCTGAATAAGGTAAGTTAAATCTTTTTTTTTTTGGCTTAGTTGCGAAAGACTTCGCGTTTTTTCCACACTCACTCATTGTCTTTCTCTTTCTCGTTCCCATCTCATCTCGTTCGCTTTCCCATTCTCTTTCTCTCCTTTACCAACAAAATCCCCTTTCTCTTTGTCTCCATCTCACCCATAATTTTCTTTCTCAAAACCCCGCAACCTCCCCAAATTCTCTCCGAATCCCTACCCTTCATCCAAAATTCAGGGCCAAGACCAGTGTAGTCAAGTACCACGGTGACGCCATGAAAGAGAACACCGTCCAGGCCATGGACGGCCTCACCTCTACATCGCCTCCGCCTCTTCCTCTTCCTGCTTAACTCTCCATTTAGATCCAGTTCCTGGAAGGCTTCTCTCTTAAAGACAATTTTTTTTTAATTTGGGCTTTTAGGGTTCTTCTGGTTTTGGGGTTTTTCTGGTTTGATTTTGCTCATGATTTTTATTTTTGCGGAATTGGTTAAAGAGGCAGTGCTGGATTGGTTCCTCTTCGACCCGCTTTCAGAACATGACAAGGCCTCCTTCTTTAACAATGACCTCCTAATTTTGGATGCCTTCGTGATTCCTAAGGTAATATGAAAGCAATTTGCAATACTAATTTGATTCTTTTTTCTCAATTTAATTATAATTAGAAAATGGGATCTTCAATTTTTCTTTAGATTGGTACATTATAACAAAAGTCTGCTTTAAGTATGTTCTGGGTAAAACTAGAAATAAACATTGAAAATGATAAGCTTGGTGTGTGTTTATGCTATTTGATTCGGAGATAGCTGTAGGTCTAGACATTTGTATAATAGAAGAATAGAAATGCCATTAGTTTGTTTGTTTGTTGGTTTTTCTTGTTGATTAAAGCAACTGCTACATTTGCTGATGAACCTAGCTACAATGACATTGATTGAAACAAATCATCATATTATGTACTGAGCATTAGAGAATTGCATGTTCAAACATCATGTAACATATGCATATGTTTTTCAAAGTTTGTGGGCCTATGAGCAATTGGGTTATTTGAATTTGAGTTGATATATGTGTTTTGTTGGCGGCAAGTTTATGGGAGTGGGGGCTTGGCTCCCTGGCATTACTTTCATAGGTTGTACCACCACAAGTTTTAAACTGATTAGTCTTTGAGGCATTTGTTAAAGTTTTTAAATGAATTATATCATGTAAGTTGGATTGTATAAACTTAATTTTTTTTTTTCCGAAGTTTCAATGCTAGATTCTATATCCTACATTTCCCTTAACTCTTTGCGATCTTTAGTACAATCTACTCATAATGGTACTAACTCTAGTGGAACAGCTCTAGTAGCGGTCATAGCAATTGATCGCCATTGGGACATGGTGTATGTTAACAATATTGAATATTGTTTCAGTAATATCTGCAAGGGTTTTCACCCTGCTTGTTTACCCAATAAAGTTAACATGTTTTATCATGCCTGCACAGGATCGTCCCCTTGACCCAACAGGTGACCATGAGAGCTTATAGATTGTGTTCTCTTGAGCATTAGTAAGAGACTAAGAGCTGCATGTACTGCATTTGAGTGGCATGAGATAAGAATCTTTGTTTGTTTGTAATGGTTTATGCTTTGGTTGACATATAATGGATCGTAAATGGCTTGACATATTTGTGCAGGATGACTTTAGGATAAAAGAAAGACTTGGAAAGAAAAGTGACAAGTTCATTGTTGATGATGTAGATGACGTGGAGCAATTAAATGCAATAGCCATAAGGCGTGATTCGTTTGGTCCAAGAAGTAGAATTATTATAACTACAAGATATCAATTGCTAGAGCAACTTAAAGTGACCATACATCTGACTTGAGAAATGAATAAAGAAGAAGCTCTTGAGCTTTTTAGTTGGCATGCATTTCAAAATAATTGTCCTGATGCAGAATTTTTGGAACTCTCAAGAAGTGTGGTTACCTACTGTGGAGGTTTGCCACTGGCTCTGGAAGTTTTAGGGTCTTTTCTCTTTGGAAGGAAGGACATAAGAGATTGGAAAAGCACATGGAAAAAATTGCAAAAAATTCCTCATGGAAAAATTCAAAATGAGCTTTGATGCAATTGATGAGAACCAGAAGAACTTATTCCTCGATGTATCTTGTTTCTTCATTGGAATGGACAAGAACTATGTCAATAAATATACTCGAGGGATGTGGTCTTTCTGCAAAAATAGATATCAGTGTCCTCATTCAGCGTTGCCTTAAAGTTGTTAGTGAAAAAAACAAACTCACAATGCACAATTTGCTTCGCAACATGGGCAGAGGAGTTGTTCGTGAAGAATACCCCGAAGACCCTGAAAAATGTAGTAGAGTGTGGCATCAAGAAGATGTACTAGATATATTGACAGAAGAATCTGTAAGTACTTCCCACTCAAGACAAGCATATGCTTCCCATATCTAATACTAAAGATAAGTTGCAAATTTCATTTATGCAAAAGCATATAGCGCTCCATCACATTTTAGTGCTCCATATCATTATTATTGTACAAAATCCAGTCCGCATTCATGACTTTCCGACATGAGCATAAATCAGTTTTCACATGCAAACAAGATTTTCTTACTTACTGTCTTCTGTTAACAAGGAACTAAAAAGATTAAAGTGCTTGCTCTAAATCTGCAAAGATCTCAGAAACAAAGTTTCAGAACAAAAGCATTTACAAAGATGAAGAAACTAAAATTGCTCCAACTCAACTATGTAGAGCTGATTGGAGACTATGACCATCTTTCCAAACATTTGAGATGGCTAGCATGGATTCCTCTAAAGTTCATAGGAAATGATTTTATTAATCAAGGAAACATGGTTTCTATGGACCTGCAGTACAACAATCTTGTACAAGTTTGGGAACATCCCAGGGCAGATTAAGTTGAACCAAACTTTTGAATTGTTTCCTTCTTATCTTTTTGGATTTTGATTTTGATTTTCTATTGGTCTTGTTTAACAAGTGCTCGAGAAGTTGAAGATTCTTGATCTCAGTCATTCACATTACCCGACACAATCACCAGACTTTTTAAAACTCCCAAATCTTGAGTATTTGATCATGAGTAAGAGTTTGTCAGAGATGCACCAGTCTATTGGAGTTGTTAAAGGACTTGCTTTGGTAAACCTTAAACACTGCAAAATGCTCAAGGACCTTCCAAAGAATTTCTATGAGTTAAGAGGTATTAAAACTCTTGTTCTTTTTGGCTGTTCAAGATTTGAAAATTTGTCGAGGACATAAGGGAGATGACATCACTGAAAGCTCTTGTTGTAAGTGGCACAGCCATTAGTTGAGTAGCACCCTATATGGGAAGATTGAAAAACCAGAACCAGTCATTCGAAAGCAGTAATGTTCATAACATTCTGTTTGTACCCACATTTGCATGTCCACTTAGACATAGCTAATGTGCATGTAGTTATTGATTAACTATGAATAAGCCGTTCAAACGAACAAATGGGCCGATGACCAAATATATTGGCCGATGAATAATTGGACAGTTCATTTGGTCCAAGACAAGTCAGACAAAAAACTAGGCCGATAGAAGGTTTCGAAAGTTAGGCCGTTGGTTATCGGCTGGCCAGTAGTCATCAATTCAAAAGAAGGCTTATTGTCTAAAAGCCCATCGGCCAATTGCTCAAATCACTTAAGTCACTTTCCAACTTGGACTCAGCAACTTGGAAAGATATTAATCAATAGTCAGAGAGGCCGATAAGCGATAAAGATGAAATTTGATCAAGTTAGTATTTCAATATTTGACTTAAAGTTCACGTCAGCCGATAAGGAGAGTTCAACCCAAGTTAGTTTGCTTCAAGATTAGTTCCAGCTGTTGATAAGCATTGGAACCAAATCAAGATAGAGTCATCAAGCCAAGAGGAGGCCGAATTCCACTTAACTTCAAAGAGTCAAGAGATCAGTTCAAGTTACAAGACAGCTAATATAAATAGAAGCATCGACAGAAGACATGACACACACAACTCCAGCCAAAACTCCAACATGGGTTTCCTTTCATTTTTCTTAGCTCCAGATTAGTTTCGTTGTCTTTTCAATTCTTATTTGTTAGCTCTGCTAGTTCAAGTCATTTCCCTTCGTTTTTCTTGTAAACTAGTATCAATATTTCAATTGTTTCCTTTGTTACTTTTTGGTAATAGTTGATAGTTTTATTCTTCAAGCCATTTACTTTTTCGCTTTTTACTTTATAACTATTTACTTTCTTGCGATTTACTTTATTTCTCTTTACCTTTCTGCACTTAGTCTAGAGTTTACTTCCTTGCTCTTTTACTATCGTGTTTATGCTATTGCACTAGGAGTAGTTTTAACTTAATTGTTCAGTTACCAATCACTATTTGCGACTCATCCATTGAACAACCTGCAAGTCCTTGTCTCCAAGGCATCGAACCTTCAGCCGAGATTGTTCCTTCCTCGACTTACAATTGCTTGATAAGTCAGAATCATGCGCACTACATCTCCGATTGCACACTTGGCCTTTTGGCCGTGTGCTGGCACGCCCCGCAATATATTCATCTAGAAGGACGTTTGTTCCTTGATCTCTCGGCTATCTTGGCCGAGGTGATTTTCAGAGGCAACACCTTCCAGAACCCAGTGGCCTTTCCCACCTTAAACGTCCATGTTTCTATAATTCACAAACCTTCCTGCAAGTGGAGATTTACCAACTAGGTCGAAGGACTTGGAATCAGATCACTACACTGCACTTGCAATAATTCCAAATTCAAACTCTTTCTCTCTCTCTCTCTCTCTCTCGCTTGACTGCAACTAGAAACGGTGGCATTTGTTTGCCGGGAAATGATTTTCCAAAGCGGGTCACGTATTTTCTTGGAGACTTTACCTAGAAAATATGATGTAGTTCTGTCACTATTAATGTTATTGTTTGAAGTAATGGATGGGAGTGTTTATACCTTACAAAATAGTATATCCTTGTCTTCGTAAGTCTATTTTCCTAACGCAGTTTCTTTACTACTGCCCCCTGTCTATCTATAAACAGTAATACACCAAATCAGGTGCTGGCTTTCAAAGTCTGTATTTCGATAACAAAAAGTTTTGTTTATTTTAGTATATTTGTAGTGTCATGAATCAAACTACATATAGTATCTACTATTGCAGATTGCCATATTGTCTTTTGCCTTTCTTAAATATCTTTTTAAAACATTGATGTATACGTGGTTTGACCACTTCCAACAACAGGAAGGGGAAACATGCTTTCTGGGAGGTGATCGGATTCCGATTATTATCTGCACGTATCTCGCTTGATGACCTTTTGCTTGATATGTGGTAAAACCGTAAAATCTCTATGCTACTTGTATATCCAAATGACTAAATTCTTGGCACCGTGTTCCTGCACACATGTATGGACGCATAACTATTAATGATTACTTATTTAAATTTAATTTTCTATTCCTAATTTCCTATAGAGTTGACGTTTCAAATTTTTTTTTTTTTTGGGGGGGAATGAAACTGAATTCATTGACTTAATCGTCATTACAATCAAGTTTTATAATCTCCTCCACACCTGGAGGAGGAACATTAAAAAAATTCAGAGAAAACGAAGTCTGATTGGCTTCTTGAGCTAACCTATGTGCCACCGAGTTAGCCTGGCGCCTCATATAGCAAACCTGAGCAGAAGACGCTGCCTGTAGAAGCTTCCTAAGATCATGGATATGCAAACACAGATCAGATTGATCAAGGGCCTAGTTTGTTACCGCCTGTACTAGGACTTGACAGTCTGTCTCCACTGTTAGACGTACAAAGACATTAGAAATGGCAAACTGTAATCCCAGAAGCAAAACTAGTAGTTCAGCATGCCTTGCTGAACTTGTGACCCGAACTGTGTGACGAAAACCCCCAAAACAAGTTCCCTCAAAGTCCCGAAAAATGCCTCCAAGCCCTGCATTCCAATTCACATTACAAAAGGCAGCATCCACGTTTAATTTAACCATCCCCACTAGGGGTTTACTCCAGCTCACATTCAACACCGTTGTTGAAGCTCCGGGTGAAAAATTTGCAGCTTTGTATTCTTCCCACCAACCTAAGGTTATGGGAACAACCTCCGAAGCCAATCTAGGAGCATCGCTCCATACTTTGTCATTGCGGTTGCGCCAAATAGCCCAAATCAACATCAGTAAAGAAGCAAAGGTAGTAGGAGACTGAGAGTAAGAAGTTTCTAACCAGTCGACAATAGTTGATGTGGATGCTGAGCTAGGGAGATTAGCCAGTTGCAAAAAAGACTTGGCATGAGTACA
This sequence comes from Rosa multiflora, assembly GCA_002564525.1. Taxonomy (NCBI): domain Eukaryota; kingdom Viridiplantae; phylum Streptophyta; class Magnoliopsida; order Rosales; family Rosaceae; genus Rosa; species Rosa multiflora. The sequence goes on from BDJD01006980.1 coordinate 44,908, forward strand.
TTCCCGTAATGCATGTAGAGGAGATTTAATTTCCTCATCACAGAAAGGGCATTAGATATCAAGATCAATACCACGCTCACTAAGCCGACTCCGTGTAGGTAGGATATTTGAAGCAGACTTCCACTCACAAATTTTTACCTTGCCAGGTACAGGAGCTTTCCAAATTTGATTCCAGAGCTTTGAACTAGGATTGGGGTCAGTAGTAAGCTCCCCCAATATTCTACTTCTCCCAATATGGTAGGCGGATTTAACAGTAAACCTCCCTTTTTTTATCACCACTCCAAATCTACCTATCTCCATGTGCCCTGGGGCTAAGTGGTATAGCTAGCTAATATTTTTTTAACAATGTGCATAGGGAATAACTCAGTAAGTAAAGAGTAATTCCAAGTACCTGGTGATGAGATGAGGTCCGAAACTAGATGAACTCGTGGAGAATAGAATTGATGCAAATCCTCTCCCTACAGCCAAGGATCATGCCAAATATTAGTGGTAGTCCCTGTACCTACATGACGCCGAATGCCTGCTTTGAGCACATCCCTACCATCCATGATGCTTCTCCAAGCATAAGATGGAGAAGAGCCTATACCAGCCTCCCAAAAGCTGCAATGAGGAAAATAAATCGCCTTCAGAAGCCGACAAATCAAAGAATCTGGTTGTTGTATCAAACGCCATCCTTGTTTAGCTAACATGGCAAGATTGAAAGCAAACAAGTGTCGAAAATCCATGCCCCCTAAGTTCTTAGGTTTACATAGATCATCCCATACTCGCCAATGCATTCCTCTTTTTTCCTCCGTGCCTCCCCACCAAAACTTAGCACAAAGTTGATGGAGCTCTTGAATTAGATTTTGCGGAAGAAGGTAGCAATTCATGATATAAAGCGGCATAGCCTGTGTGACCACTTTAATGAGAATCTCTCTTCCTGCTACACTAAGCAATTTTGTGAGCCAACCTGTAAGCTTCTTTGACTTCTTTGACAAGTTATCTTTGAGATAGACAAAAGTTTCAGATTTTGATTTGCCAATCACTGTGGGAATACCCAAATACTTCTCATGCTTATCCACCACCTGAACACCCAAGATTGCAGCCATTTGGTGTCTCATATGGGCAGGTACATTACCACTAAAAACTACATTACTCTTTTGCAGGATAATTTGTTGCCCAGAGGCTCTCTCGTTCACATTTAAAATATCAAGAATACGAGACCAGTCCTGAGGAGAGCCATAAGAGTATAACATGTTGTCATCTGCAAAAAGCAAATGACTAATAACTGGAGCTCCATTACATATACTCAAACCTTGCCACTGACCAGTTCCCACGGAATGAGAAATAAGGGCAGACAACCCTTCAGCACATAATAAAAATAAATAGGAACTGATGGGATCACCTTGACGAAATCCTCTGCATGGAGTGATAAAACCTTTCGGTATCCCATTGTTACGAAAAGAATACCGTACAGTAGATAGGCAGAACATAATTAAGTCCACCCATTGACTTTTCAATTTAAGCACTCTCTTCCTTTTGATAATAGGATACTTGTATTTGAACTGCATATTAGGAACTCCATGGGATAGCTACAGTGTCCAACAAGTCATTTCGTGGAAATCCAAGCAAAACAGAAGTCTGAAATTGGCCAAGAATAATAATTCCTGGATAGAAATAGAGGGTTTCTGGAACAAGTAAAATATAAGAGAAGAAATGCATAGAAAATTGGCCTAACAAAAACAATATGCAACAATAACGTCAAGTTCAAATTAATCAATAACATGCTTAATAATTTCAACCCAACTAAAAACCCACATGCTCTGTCTCTCAATTCATTTTATCTTATTTCCCATAATCTCCAATTATACAAATAACTCCTAATATTTTAAACATTTTACATCCCCACAATCTATCAGATCACCATTCCTTTGCCTCAACGGCACAACCAGGAAATCATACTCATTTCCCCCAACATAACGCGATTGCCAAAATCATGCCATCCCAACTCATTTTCCAATCACTACATATCACAACCCACAACTGTACCCACAATAAGAATTAAGCAAAATCAGTAATGCCTGCATAGAAACTTAGTTCAGGAGATCACATGAAAACAAACAAAAGAATTCATAGTAATCCCTGCATAGAAAATTAGTTCAGGAGATTACATTAAAACAAACAATTCAAAATACAGTAATCCCGACTTATAACTTAGTTCAGGAGATTACATTTAAAACAAACAATTCAAAAGGCAGTAATCCCTGTATATAATTTAGTTCAGGAGATTACAATTAAATCAACCGATAGAATGAGAAGGAAAATCAATAAGGAAGTCAAACAACTCACACTAAAATCGATGATCACCCATCAACTCCCAATAAATCATATTATCTCAACTCACACCATAATATGAAAATCAAGTCCCTCCTCGGACAACAAAAGAAAGCATACACTCGAAACTCTCTTTTAAAAACATGTACCCTTGAGTGCCATAACACAAAGTTATCCCCCATGAAGTACGTACAACTCTAGACATACTAGAGCTCTAACTGAATCCTAACCTGTCACCTCGGCCGAGGTTCAGCCTTACGATAATAATTGCCTCATTAACAATGTGATAAAAGGTCCTTAGACCAAAACATTCAATGTACAATTTCATCAATCACTCACATGATGGATCGTACACCGATAATCAAAGGACAATTTCATCAATCACTCACATGATGAATCGTACCCCGATATTCAAGTACAATTTCATCAATCACTCACATGATGAATCGTACACCGATAATCAAAATACAATTTCATCAATCACTCACATGATGAATCGTACCCCAATATTCAAGTACAATTTCATCAATCACTCACATGATGAATCGTACAATTTCATCAACACCATAAAATCAACACTTCCCCAAATACCACACCATTCAATATATATTTCACATAAATATATATATACGTAGTCACCCTCACAGGAATGACCACTAATACCAACTATAATTAATAAATTATACTTCTCAAAAATCATTTTATGTCAAAACATTGTTTTAACTTACCCATGAACCATTGTCGATCAAGTTCATATATTTTAAAACAAAATAATTTCATTTGATAGATACGATTTCTCATGCTAACAATTAAATCTACTAAAATAAAACATAACTAATTATCAAACAAAACACCGTGAGATTTACTCACCTCCAAATCCTGCTGCGTCTTCACACAAACCAAGACAAGCACAAATCGTCCAAACTCCGCTCACACAATTTTGTCAATCACCTAATCACATCAAGGTCACACTCAATACAACACAAATCACACATTTCACAACTTGCTCATACGATTTCCAAAAATTACAAACTATATATCGAAATGCTCGTATCGACGAGTAGATCGAAATCAGAAACAGAAACTGTCCTTGGGGTGGCTGGAAGCCGCCGGTAAACACCACCACAGTGGCGGCGCCGCCGCCCACCCAAAGTCAAAATTTGACAAAACTTCCAACACAAAAGATCTTCATCTCAACTCCAATTACAACTTTCATAACTAGCACAAAGTCTGAATCAAAGCCATATGGCCGGAATTTACCTCGCAATCTCTGAAACTAGATGAACCCTAGAATCACAATCTTCAAAACCCGACCTCCACACTTTGAATCGTTGCAAGCCGTCTTGGGTATAGAATCTACGTCTTCTGGGCTAGAAAAGCCCTCAAGGATCAAAAGCTAAGGTGGCCGGAGGAGTGAGAACCCACGGGGGCGATTTCAACGTCGGCAGCTCCACTTCTCGGCCTTGTACCGTAGTGTACGGTGCTTCCCAAGACAAATCACCACTACAGACGTGTAGAGGGGACTGAGGCGAGCAGGATTCCCTTTGGAATAGGGCCGATTGGTGGCAGGACGGTGAAGAAATCGGCCGGCGAAGGGAGAGGGCGAAATCGGGTCGGGAGAGAGGAGAGAGAAAACTTTCCGAAAATGGAAAGTTGGTATTTTCTGAAATAATTTCTGGAAAAATCTCATATATACCAAAATGAAAACTTTTTCCAACGGCCATAACTTCTTCATACGAACTCTGATTTTCACGTTCCACATGTCCACGAACTCGTATCGACGCGCTCTACAACTTTCATGAAGGAAGTTCTCACATAATCTAAACGTATAAAAAGTCAACCCTTCAATCAAATCATTCCAACGAATAGTTGTTCGAAATACTTTCCGCTCCACCCTCGAACCACGAAATAGCTCAAACGAACACTTTATTAATTCCAGGAAACATTTAGGAATTAATAACAAATTTCCGAGGTCTTACAACCTTGACCTTGACCTTGGCTTTCTTATCGGTTTAGGGCGAGCATGTGAGAAGCAAAGCCAATTGTTTGTCATTTGACTCATTTCTCAATTCCGAACCACTGCATTCCATTGTCAAAATATAGGGATATGATATAATTGCCTTGTGTATTCTTCTCCAGACTGGAGGATATATATAGATACAAATTGTAGTGTGAAAGATAAATACATAAGTCATATATTGCGGCCGCATTAACGATAAAGGATTAGCTTCAGCAGAAGTCAAGATTTGCTCTGCTACATCTGTTCTTCATGTTGACATTAGCTCACGCGGCACTCCCCCTCAAGTTGGGGAGTAGATGTCTCGCATTCCCAACTTGTCTAGTGAGCTGTGGAACACTTTTCCAGAAACAGCTTTGGTAAGAATATCTGCGAGTTGATCTTCAGTACGTACATGTGGCATGTTAATGGTTTCTGACTCCAACTTCTCTTTGATGAAATGTCGATCAATTTCAACATGTTTTGTTCTATCATGTTGAGCTGGATTATGTGCTATATCAATGGCTGCTTTATTGTCACAATACAAATTCATAGCATATATACTTGGGTTTGAATCCCAAGTCCTTCATTAGATGACGAAGCCATAACATTTTGTATACTCCATAAGCCATTCCTTTATACTCAGCTTCTGCACTGGATCTAGCAACCACTTTTTGCTTCTTGCATCTCCACGTGACCAAGTTACCTCCCATAAAAGTAAAGTAGCCTGAAGTAGACCTTCTATCAATGATGGAACCAGCCCAATCTACATTTGTGTATCCTGCTATCTCAATGTGATTGTTCTTGGAGAACATGATCCATTTACCTGGATTTGTCTTCAAGTACCTCAGAATTCTACGTACCGCGTCCATGTGATCTTCACTTAGTGCATGCATGAATTGACTTACAATGCCCACTGCATATGCAATGTTAGGACGAGTGTGCGAGAGATAAATGAGCTTGCCTACCAACTTTTGATATCTCTCCTTATTGGTAGGCACTTGGTCTGGATTTTCTGCTAGCTTGTGATTTTGCTCCATTGGTGTGTCTGCTGGTCTACATGCTAGTAAACTTGTCTCTTTCAGTAGATCAACCACATATTTTCTTTCGGATAAGAAGATGCCCTTATTTGATCTGGCCACTTCAATACCCAAGAAATACTTCAATCCTCCAAGATCCTTGATCATTTCAAACTCAGATGAGAGATGTGCTTCTAGTTTCTTCAATTCTTCTGGATCATTACCTGTCACAATCATATCATCAACATAAACGATGAGAATAGTGATCTTATCTTTCCTCCGTTTCAGGATCAGTGTATGGTCAGAGTTTCTTTGTTTATAGCCAAACTGTTTCATAGATTGGCTAAATCTTCCAAACCATGCCCTAGGAGATTTTGTTGAGGCCATAAAGGAATTTCTTTAGTTTGCACACCATTCCTGCTTGTGAAGACAGAGAGTAGCCTGGAGGTAGATCCATGTACACTTCTTCCTTTAAGTCCCCATGAAGAAAGGAATTCTTTACATCAAACTGCTTTAGAGGCCAATCTAGATCCGCAACTAGAGATAACAGTACTCAAATGGTGTTGATCTCGGCAACTGGTGCAAACGTTTCCTGTTAATCAACACTATATGTCTGGGTGTACCCTTTTGCAACCAACCTGGCTTTGTACCTGTCCAATGTACCGTCAGAAGCATACTTTAGTGTATAGATCCATCTACACCCTACAGTTCTCTTTCCTGCTAGTTTTGGTACTAGTTCCCATGTATGATTCTTTTGCAAGGCTTCCATCTCATCCTCCATAGCTTTAGTCCACTTAAGGTCTGCCAATGCTTCCTGCACTTTAGTTGGAATGATAATAGCAGATAAATGAAACACAAAAGACACATATGAATTGGATAACCTATGGGATGACATGTGGTTATTTATTGGATATTTGGCCTTGGCTTTAGGATCTGGTTTACATTGAGATTTTGGTTGTCCTCTATTTTTCCGGGCTGGCAATTGGTACACGCTGGTGGTATTACTTGGTCCTATTTTAGGAGAATGTTCAACATTTGTATTATCATGGGATTGAAAGGCAGGGTCAGTAATTACCTCTGGATCATCCTGAAGGGGCATTGGAGTTGATGTACTAGTATAAGGGGGGTGTCGTCTATGTCTGTAGCTTCCGAAACTGGTGAGTGATTGTTACTCTCAGTTATCGCAGAATCTGGTAAATTAGCGCCTGCAGTTGGTAATGTGTCGCTATGTACTTGACTGTCTATTATCTCGAAAGGATAAGATATATCCGAAGGCTACTCTTCTACATCACGATTCTCCCCCTGAAGAGGAGTCGTCGGGGCAAAATAGAGATCATGTTCACAGAACGTGACATCCATAGTAACATATGTCCGTTTAGTGATGGGATTAAAGCATCGATATCCCTTTTGAGGAGAAGCATAACCAATGAAGACACACTTTTTAGCACAAGCATCCAACTTAGTCCTCTAGTTTCGATGGATATGTACATAAGCTACACAACCAAAAATCTTTGGATCAAGGGCATGGGTAGGTGGTAAAGGTAAATGTTTGGACAAGGCTTGGATATGATAGGTGTTTTTGGTGGTGGATTATCTTCCCCAAGAGAGGTTTGGAGAGCTTGTGTGGGAAGTCAATTTATGAGGTAGGCAGTAGTAAGGATGGCATCACCCCAGAAATATTCCGACATATGAGCTCCAAGCAACATGGATCGGGCAACTTCAAGAATGTGGCGATTCTTGCGTTCCGCCACACCATTCTGCTGAGATGTATGAGGGCATGTGGTCTGGTGTATGATTCCATGAGTGTTTAGATATTGGCGATAGGTCTGTGTGACATATTCTCCACCATTATCTAAGCAGAAAACTTTAATGGGAGTTTGAAACTGGGTATGGATCATGGCATGAAAAGTCTGAAACACAGAGAACACATCACTCTTATGTCGCATCAAATAGATCCAGCTCATGCGGATGCAATCATCAACGAAGAGAATAAACCATTTCATACCAGAGGGGGTTGCTGGACATGGCCCCCAAACGTCAGAGTGAATCAAATCAAAAGATGCAATACTTCTGTTATAACTCAAAGGATAGTTCACACAGTGACTCTTGCCTAAAATACAAGTATCACATTTAAACTCTGAGGCTTTATGATGCGTAAACAATGAAGGTAGTAGATTTTGAAGATAAACAAAAGATGGATGTCCCAATCTTTTATGCCACAACCAGATCTCTGCTTCGGTAGATGAATACTTTTGAACTTGATTCACCTCACTTACACGATGATTACCAGCATATGTCATTTCCATGTAGTACAATCCCCCCTTCAATACCACTCCCAATGATTTCCCCTTTTAGGATGTCCTGAAATATACAACACCATGGGTAAAGAATCACACAACAATATAACTGTTTAGTTATCTGTTTGACAGATAAAAGGTTATGTGATAATGATGGCACATGTAAAACAGTATCAAGTGTAATAGAATTTGTCAAAATGACAGATCCAGCACTAATAATAGGATAGGAAACACCATTTGCATTGGTTACGCTAGATCGGTGAACTGGGGTCAAATTTTGAAGGTTCCTAGAGTCATTAGTCATATGGTCCATTGTGCCTGAATCAATTATCCACATATCTTTCCAATTAAAGTCAGAAACAATAGACAGAGAGGAAGTCAGTGTACCTAAATTATTCATGAAAGCGAAGGCAGGGTCACGAGTGTAATCACCTTCAGTTGGTTCTTCCGGAGCTGATGAGGCAACCTGAAGGGCTTCCTTAGGTTTACCTTTGGACCGATATCCTTTTGCCTCTTTCGCTTGGATTTCCTTACGACGGGCAACATGCTCCTCCCACTATTCTGGATAACCTTTCAATTGAAAACAATTATCCATAGTATGCTTCTGAGACTTACAATGAGTGCATTTCATAGGTCCTGTAGTAGGTGCTTTCCAAGAGGAGGTAGATGGCGAAGACTGAGAATTCCGAACATGTGGTGGCTGATATTGAGTGTGCATGGCAGATCCTTCAATAATTTGTTCAGACATCATTTTTTGAAGCCTATTATGTTCAGCACTGACTTGAGAATAAGTCTCTTCAATAGAGGGTAGTGGCTTTGTGTTCAGAACTATACTTCTGACACCATCAAGGTGTGGATCAAGACCTGCCAAGAAGAAGTAGACACGGTGCTTACTAACCCTTTTTGCCATGTAAGCAATAGACTCTACATCCTTGAGCCGGAGAGGATCCAATATGTCAAGCTCCTGCCATATTTTCTTCATATTGCTGTAATAGCCATGAAGAGGAGCTCCATTCTGTTTAGTGGAAACATAAGCAATTTGCAGCTCATAGTTTCTTGTATCATCTTGAGCTACTGAAAAAGTAGTTTAGACAGCATCCCAAATTTCTTTAGCTGTCTCCAAGCTTTCATAATTTCCTCTGACATCCTTGTGCATGGAGTTGAGGAGCCATGCTTGAACAAGACTGTTTTCTTCAACCCAAATTTCATAACCCTCCTCATCTTTTTCTTCATATGGTGCTTTTTTCTTGCTGATGAGATAGCCAAATTTACCTCGACCAGTGATGTTCAACTTGGCATGTTTAGACCAAGAAATAAAATTGGTGCTATCCAATTTTTCTGGAGCAATAGGGCTATGATCATTGGATGAAGGTCGCCCTTTATATTGAGAAGATGCTTCGGAGTTGGTTGTTGTTGTGTGGGATGAATCAGGGGGCACTTCATTGAGAACCATGGTTCAGTACTTACTAAGTAAAGAGAAGAGAAATCTGATCCTTGGGTGTTGCCTATCGCGCAACATTTCGGTAACTCCTTTTAATGTAGCCAGGTAGTAGAGGAACGATTTTGGCGGAGCTCAGCTCACTTGTTTAGCAGGGGACAAGACCTTTTGCTAGCACTTCTCGTATCCAATCAGCCTAGACACCACATCAATTGGGTAGACCTACTTGTGTTAAGCGAGTAAGCTCGGCGTTACAAGGATCAAATTTCTAATCAATTTTTTTTTTTTGGCACACTTTATTCAGACCGGGTCAATGGCCCAACTGACTGAAAAATAAATAAATTCGATCCTAATGCTTTACATCAAGGCCACAGAATGAATAAGAACTGAGAAGAAGAATATATAGACCAAGTGAGAGAAAAGAGGTGATCGATACCGAGTGAGATAGAGAGAGAGAGACAGAGACAGAGAGAGAGAGAGAGAAAGAGGTGATCGATAAAGCCGAAGACGAGACGAAGATCGACGGAGAAGATCAGGTCGCCGAAGAGCGAGTTCAACGACGAATAAGCAGTGGGTCTGGCCTTCTTCTTGGTCGCCGACGTCGATGATGGCTAGGTCCGGTCTCTGTTGGAGTCAAGACAGTAGGTTGGTCTTGGATTTCTTCAATCCAATCCCATAAGAGATTAGAGACTGCAGTGACTTGCAGAACCTGTACTTGTACCAGAATTCAATCACCGGTCCAAGCTTCAGAGTCGGTTGCTCTTTGTTAATCAGTGATAGTGCCAAAATAGGCACTCAATTTAAAACTCTGCTGTCATTTGTTAGTATATATATAAGCAAGTAGGGATCGTTCTAATCGGGGATTAAAGGTACTCCTGCTAAGATGGGTTAATTTAAAGTTAGTAATTATTAAAACAAGTATTAACAAGTATTTATCTACAAATTTACACAAGAAACAACTATTAAAGGGGGGGATTCAACATTTGGTTTCTAAGTTTCTACAAAATAAAACAAAGAGATAATTATATACATGTGATCGACTTCTTCACACTCAAATCAGAATTTTCAAACCATATCAACATGCAATGAGTTGTTTCAATCTATACAACCTAAAATCGTGCCAACACTAAATATCATAAATGAATTTTAAGTACAAGTCTGAAGAGATCAAGTACCACTTTAATTCTTCTTTTTAATCTCCTAAGTTAGGAAAAGTCCATAACTTAAAATATTTCATATAAAACATTACGTTAATACTAAAGAGCATCCGTCAACATTAAATATGAATCATTAATTGCAATTAGAATTTTGAATTCAAACATGTATGCATCCATAAAAAGTTACAAACGCACGAAACATGTAGCATATAATCTCGACCATTGTACATAGCCTTTACCACTTCAATTT
>BDJD01006982.1:2332-14574 GCA_002564525.1 Rosa multiflora
GGAATAGGATGATCTGGGGAGTGAGCCCATTGTCATATGATATGTGCTAGGAGTGTAGCATAAGCAGCATTTTTACGTCGACAATGGCACAACACGTGACCGGCGTGTTTGCGTGTCAACCAACATCATGAAATATTTAAACGTCCGCAAATTGGTTGAACTGATCCACAGAATCCCTAAGGATTCTATGTAAGAACATAATGAGTATTCTCATATCCTTTGCATAGGACGGTCTCAGTCCTAATTTCCGAAAGGAACGGGCTTTGTAAAAACAAGCGAGAGGCTTTAGAAGCAACCAATGAAGATTTTGGTTAGGCTTGAGCATCTGAAATGTTATGTGAAGCAAGTTGGTGATTGCAGCATCACCTGGGGCGCCATCACCATGATGGACGCCATCCATGGCGTGATGGATATGGACTAGACGGAGACAGTGCCCTAGGCAGCTGTGTCGGTCACACTTAGTCTAGAAATCAACTTTTGATTCATGCTTTGTTTCGCTCGAAAGAAATGATGTCCATGTGAAGTCTTTTGTAGACGGATCATCATATCATGACTAGGATGATCTATCCTGTCGTGACAAAGCCAATATGTGTCTAAATCCAAGAGATCTTCTCTCATAACTTTTATTGGATTAATAGCTCGAATAGTGACATAGAGTCCACTAGAGAGACACATAAACTTCTCTAAGATGCGTCTTTGTTCGCAATCATTAGAGGTAATTCAAAGGAACTCATTTCCGTTCTCTACATGCATTTTCACATGGAATTCGTTGGCTATTCATAGGGTACGATTTGCCCTAAGCGCGTAGAGAGTTTCTGTGACAGTTGTAATCAAGGTGCCATTTGGCAAGTGGAACTTGGGCTATTCCATGTCCTTGAATTAATATTGATGGCCCAGCCATCGTAGTCACAAAGTAATATGCTCAGAATCAAAATTGAGTCATAATGAAAAGAACTCGAAATTTTATTCATAGGCCAACGAAGTACATCATTGTTTCTTTGATCAAAGAAAATCTAATCCAATAAAAAGTAATATGGCAATCGCCTACATCTCTTGGAAAATAAAAAGACTTAATCAAAATCGCCAGTTTCTGGGTCTTGATCCTTGTAGTCTTCCACCCTTAGATCGAGATAGCCATCTTGATCTTCTTGTTCCATGTAATTTGCTTCACGATACGTCTTGTATGCGTTTGCAACATTCTGGGGTGCTGTACATGCTTTAGCCCAAGGTTCAGTTGATCCACATCGAAAACAAACATCATTATGGTCAGGCTCCGTTGATCGAGGCGCCATTGGGGCACGATTTGGACGACCTATGCTCTTGGTGGCGTTACCACCATGGTCGGAGGCTCCGCCTCTCTCTCTCTTTACACGTTGACTTCCACGGTTCCGTGCACGCCTCTCTCGGCGATTTCCTTCCTCTTTAGGTCGAACATATGGACCAGAATGTCCAGAATGTCCAGACTTGCCCCTACTCTTAGGGTTTTGCTCCTTACGTCCTCCATTGGGGGCGCTACTATGGTTAAACTCCGAAATAGGCTTAGTTCCCACAGGTCTAGCATTATAGTTCTTCACAAGAATATTGTCGTGCTTTTCAGGTATGTTCATGGCGCCAATGAGCTCATGAAACCTTGTGATACGTCCTGCATTTACATCAATCCGATAATTCTTTGAAATCATCAGTGCAGAGACGGGGAAGGTAGAGAGAGTCTTCTCGATCAACATCGTATCAATTATGGCTTGGCCACAAAACTCCATCAGAGACTTGATACGAAGAGCTTCCGAGTGATAATCAAGCACAGACTTGAAATCACAAAAGAGGAGGCTATGCCATCGCACTTCTAAATCAGGAAGCAGGGAGTCACGAACGTTTCCAAATCACTGCTCAAGTTCTACCCATAGCTTTCTTGGGTCTTCCTCATTGAGGTATTCATTTTGGAGCGCGTCATTCATGTGCCTTGTCATGAGAATTATGACTTTAGCTTGTTTTGCTTCAAAAGCAGTATCTTGTTCTGACTAGGCTCTTGGATGGCTTCCAGAAGTCCATGAGCCTTAAGATGTTGGCGAACATCTCGGACCCACCTATGGTATCCTGCGCCAGTTGTCTCTAGTGGAACAAAGTTCGACTTGTTCAGGTAACTCATCCTGAAAAACAACACAAGATTAGGGTTAGTTTCCGAGTGAAAAAGGCTACCACGAAAAACTATTAAATTTCTGAGCATAGTCGCTTCCAAGAAAATCTGATTCCAAGAGGGGTTTTGGATTAGATCGAAACAACGATGTATGTGGTCGATCGTTTTCTTCTCAACAAACTTTAAGTTTGGAGGACTCTACAAGCTCCAAGCTTGGAGTGAGCACGAACCCCCACAGTTCGCCTTTTGGTCTACCCTATTGAGAGAAAGGGGGGTAGAAGAAGGGATATTGGAAGTCCCCGAGAAAAGAAGAAAAAATAAAAAATAAAAACTTCAAAAACGAGAACTTTTAGAAAAAATTACCTTAAAAATGGCCGGAAAACTTGACAGAAAAGTTGGCGGGAAAAATGTCGCCGGAAAAGTGGCCAGAAAGTGGCCGGAAAAAGTCGCAAGAAAAGTATTGACCAGCCGTTGACCGGAGGGTTGACTGACCGTTGACCAGGTGCTGACGTGGCAGATCGGAGCTGACATGGCAAGGCTAACCTGTGCTTGCGTGGACGCTGACGTCAGTGGGTCGCGTTGTTGGGCTTCAGAGCTGTGGCTTGGGCTGCCTCTTCCCTTTTTTTTTCTGCCAAACCTATAGTCGACCGGTTCAGCAAGTTTTAGGTCGGTTTTCTGGGAATTTCTTCCTGTTCCAGTAATCTGGGATCAGGTGGCAGCTTCTGGTGGAGTATGGATGCAGGAGGCTGGGAGGAATGCTTTGAACCGAGCAGAGGGACTTTCGCTACTTCCGGTGGCCGGTTCGGTGGTTTTCCGGCCGGTTCTGTGGGTGGGGCCGCCGGTTCTGGACTCCTGGAGTTGAGATCTTCAAGGTGGGCGGCGGTGGTTTCTGGGATTTGAAGGCTACGAATTTAGAATTTCAGGGTTAGGGCTTCGTGCTGATTACGTGTTTTAGGGAATCAGAAATTGAGAGATAATCGCTGTGTATTCTCATTGATAAAAGGGGCCTCTTTATATAGAGGATTACAATGCATAGAGTTAGAATCATACAAGGAAAGATAATCTCTAGATTCTTCTAAATGAACCCTATTACCACTAGGTCAAGTAACCTAGAGTATGGATTAAACACAAATAGAGATATCCTTAAACAGCCTCTTCAATATGGTATAAATTATTTAACTACTGAACTTATAAAAATAGCAGCAATCATAAAGATAGAATGTGGTCCAATTATTTTTTACTTTCCAAAAGCGTTCCTTGCAACATTTCCTCCTGGCATTTAGGGTTGTTTTCTTTTTCATATTTGAGCACTGGTTTCAGTAAACTACTTGCAGAAGAGATTTCATTTTGCTTCTACCCAAAGCATTATGCAATAAAACAAAATAATTGATTAGACAATAAACAATAATAACATGGAATGTGCATGATCCAAAGAAACGGCTTGGTTGAAAAATACCAAAATTTCATTTATAAGCGAAAGGAACTCAAATCAACAACGCATTCATCAAGTGTTTTCTCCTCTGAAGCTCGGATATTGATAGAACAATAGTTACTAATTCATAATCTTAACCTCAGTATATATGACACATACATGATCCAAATTGAAGGATAGGAAAATCTCTGTCAAGGAAGGAAAAGCAGTACATGTATATATAGACACAAACGTACAGATTCAATTATCTAATTAAATTGAGAATTGGTAATGGTAAAATCTGAAAAGTTCCCATTTGAGAAGTTCTCAGATTCAATTATCTAAGAATTGTGATTTTCCAATGATCCTAAAAACCATGCAAACACAGGAAACCCAAAAACTCAAAAGGGAAAAAAATTGGGAAAATTGCGATTCTGGAAAAAAAAAATTACCGATTTTGATTGCTTCCCGTCCCCCTCTTCCTTTTCTCCGCTTTATTATTGTGCTTCTTTCTTCTCTCTTTCTCTCAATCATGAATTTCAGTCTTTTGGGCAAACAGAGCTGAGGTCCGGCGTCCCTAAACACAGTGGCAATGATGGTGTCCTAAGCAAACTACACTGCACCGATTGCCCATTTGATTTGCTTCTTCTACTATCACTCTTCTCTCTATCTTCAACTTCTTCTTTTTGGCTTACAGCAAATGGTAATTTGAGTGGTATCGGCAGCATTTTCTGATGTGATGTGTCTCCCCTAAGCGGTCATTCGGTGGAGAGAAGAGGAGAAGACACGCGGAAGACGAAAACACGGCGCGACATAAATCGTACAAGTGGGCTATGTAATTCTTTAACACACAAAAGCGTCATCACACTATTCTTAAAGGGAGTTATTGTTCATAAGGGGGTTGCATCTTTAGAAGAGAGAATTCGTTCACAAACTTGGAATCAAAAGCCGTACTACTTGCATATGTATACACCTCTGAAAGTTTATTATTTGTTATAGCTTTTATAAGTAATGGGAAACCAATTGAAAATCTCCGCCGCACCTTCTCAACATTCATGTATCACCGCCGTTTTTCTTTCCCGCCAAATTTCACAGAAAAGCGATACTCTATCTGAAATCTGGACTATTTGGTACATTGTCTATTTCCCTAATTTGTATGCCTTTCTGAAGTTGGAATGCTTATAATCTGTTCTTGGAAAAGTGTTCATCACATTAAGAGTTTCCTAATTTGTGTTGTAGCTTACTCATATCTTGCTGATAAACCCTATATAAATCCCATATAATAGCTAATGTAAATTCAGCTAAATTTATACTCCTTTACGAGTTTATGAATCGTAGTTAACTAATTTGGATTTTATCATCATACTCCTTGTTCAGTGAAACAGTCAGAAAGTAACCCTAGGTTTACAAGCAATAAACCTAAAACAAGGATTCTGGAGTCCACCAGAGATAAAAGAGAAAACTCTCAATTTGATTGATAATATGATAAAAGGTAGGTTCTGCAGCAGTTTAAGTTTGCTTATATATGAGAAAAGAAGCCCTAGGGGGCATTACTAGAGAAAACCCATTCAAGGACAAAATAAATTTGTCTCTAAAAGCTGAGAACTCGTCCCAAAAAAGAATTTGAGACAAAATCATTTTATGGCTGAAGTCGTCTCCTATTGCTCATCCCTAATTATTAAAGGAAACGGCTAATAAATTCCGTCTCCTAATGCTTTTGGAGAAGAAATTAAAATTATCCCCTATTCAACAAAATTTCATCCCCCATTCTCTTTCAGGTTGGCGAGAAAATTAACGATAAATGACGCCAAGTTGAATAAGGGACGAAACTCATTCCGACTCTTTCTATTTTCAAATTTTAAATTATTTTCAGATTTAATGACGTCTATCAGACGAATAGAATTTGACACAGATTCACGGGTTAAAACAAAACAAATCCAAAACAAACTAGAAAACCGAAAATTCTGAAAAATAGTAAATTGCAGTTTGAAGGCCCTAAACTACCCCGAAAGCCCGAAAAAGCCCACACATCTTAGCAAAGAAACGAGTCCTGGGGTCGTTCCCTTTCCAGAAAGCTATAGCAATCGCGATTCGGAGTTCGAAAGCCAAAGTTGCAGCAAACCGGATTTTCCTCCTTCTCCACGATCGAGCTGCTCTTCAATTCTTGTCGTCATTCGCTCTACATCAGTCTCCTCCACCTCTGAAGAACTTGACCCCGAGTTCTCTTCAGGATAAAAAAACATCATCTTCACTAAACTCATGTATATCAGCAACATTACAGGTGCTAGAAATGCCCATGGAATCAGGAAGTGCAACAGCATAAGCAATGTTGTTGATCTTCTTCAGCACCTTAAAAGGTCCATATTTTCTTAGCTTCAGCTTGTTGTAGGTACC
This sequence comes from Rosa multiflora, assembly GCA_002564525.1. NCBI lineage: Eukaryota > Viridiplantae > Streptophyta > Magnoliopsida > Rosales > Rosaceae > Rosa > Rosa multiflora. The sequence continues at coordinate 8,269 of BDJD01006982.1, forward strand.
AACAGGAAACCTCTCCTTCCTTAGAAACACCATCACGTCATCACCCTCTTGGAACACTTCAACTCTTCGTTGCTTGTCAGCTGCAGCTTTATACTTGGCATTAGTTTCTTCCAACTTGGCCTTAACTTCTTCTCTAACAGACTAAACATCCCTAGCCATGCCCTCATCAGCAACACTAACACCAAGAACTTTAGGAAGCTTTACTATATCAACCACATGTCGAGGAACAGAAGTATAAACTAATGAGAATGGTGACTTCCCTGTGGCACTATGCACAGCACTGTTATAAGCAAACTCCACCTGTGGCAAGGCATAATCCCACTGTTTGGGCCTATTTCCACAAACACTCTTGACCATGTTACCCAAAGTTCTGTTAGTAACCTCTGTTTGCCCATCACTTTGAGGATGAGCTGTGCTGCTACGATTCAAAGCTGTTCCAAACATTCTCCACAACGTAATCCAGAAGTGACTAAGGAACTTCGTGTCTCTATCAGAAGTAATGGACTTGGGCACTCCATACAAACGAACCACCTCCCTAAAAAATAGTTTTGCTATATTGGAAGCATCAGCAGTCTTCTTACAAGCTATAAAGTGACCCATCTTGGAGAACCTGTCAACTACCAAAAACACAGAATCCACACTCCTTTGGGTGTGGGGTAATCCCAAAATAAATAACCATCATTCCTATAGAAATCTACAACTGCATGATTGCTACTGCACTTGGCCCAGATTTCCTTAAAATCAACATCTTCCTCATATAATTCCTTCAAGAGATCAAAACCCACAATCTCCAGAGCTAAATTGACCAGCAAGGAAGCCCTCCTACTCAAAACATCTGCCACCCTATTAAGACTACCAGATTTATGATGAATTACAAAAGAAAATTTCTGCAGAAAACTCACCCATCTTGCATGAATCTTGTTTACAGTTTTCTGACTATTAAGGTACTTCAGGGCTTGATGATCAGTGAACAATACAAATTCTCTTTGGATTAAGTAGTGCTCCCATTACTTCAATGCCTGGAACACTGCATAAAATTCCTGATCATAAGTACTCCACTTTTGACGAGCTTCACTCAATTTTTCATTGAAGAACGCTACTGGTCTCTTCTCTTGTGACAACATAGCACTTGCTCCCACACCGCTAGCATCACATTCCACCTCAAACACCTTGTCGAAATGGGGAAGAGCAAGAACCAGTGTAGTACAAAGTTTCTCCTTGATTAAAGCAAAACTCTTTTCTTGTTCTTCTCCCCACTGGAATTTGCCTTTCTTCAAACATTCAGTAATAGGAGCAGTAATGGTATTGAAATTTCTTACAAATCTCCTGTAGAAAGTAGCCAAACCATGGAAGCTCTGCACCTCATGGACTATTTTTGGGTTGGCCATTCTCTTATAGCTCGTATCTTCTCTTCATCAACCTGAATGCCTTCTTCTCCAACCACAAAACCCAGAAACAACAGCTTGCTGGTACAGAAAGTACACTTTTTCAGGTTAATGTACAATTTATTTTCCTGTAAAGCTCCCAGAACCTGCTTTAAATGTATAACATGTTCTTCTTTGGTCCTGCTATATATCAATATATCATCAAAATATACCACGACAAAAGAACCAATAAAAGGATGAAGAACCTGGTTCATAAGCCTCATAAAGGTGTTGGGTGCAATAGACAACCCGAATGGCATCACCATCCACTCATTTAACCCATCCTTGCTCTTAAAGGCTGTCTTCCACTCATCCCCTAGCTTGATTCGAATCTGGTGGTAACCACTTCAAAGATCTATCTTTGTAAACACCTTGGAACCCTCGAGCTCATCAAGCATGTCCTCCAAACGAGGAATAGGAAACATGTACTTCACAGTTATCTTATATTATGGCCCTACTATTAACACACATCTGCCATTGATTTCCCCTCTTAGGAACAAGGAGGACTGGAACTGCACAAGGACTCATACTTTCACGAATGAACCTTTTCTTCAGCAAGTCTTCAATCTGCTCACTCAAAATCTCATTCTCCTTAGGACTCATGCAATAATGGGGCAGATTAGGCAAACTAGCTCCAGGAACCAAATCAATCTGATGTTGAATGTCCCTTATAGGTGGTAACTCGTTGGGCAGCTCATCCAAAATCAGCTCCTCAAACTCTCCTAACATATTCTGCACTTCCTTAGGGATCACCATATCTTCCTTTTTTACGGTCAACAACCCTTTAATAGCCGCTGAACAAATAACTTCAGATTCTTTAAAGACTTCCTCCATCACGAATTCACTGCTAGACAAGGTCAGAAAACTCTCCCCTTTCTTTACACCAAATCTCTCAAATTGATAAACAGGAGCCATGGCAATTTTATGACTATTCGACATAAACATCATCACATTATCTCTACCTTCATAAGTCACATCCACATCATATTGCCAAGGTCGCCCAAATAAAAAATGACAAGCATCCATATCAATAATATCACACAAAACTTCATCTTTATAATGCTTACCAATGGATATTGGTACTTTGCAGGACTCAGCAACTCGAACTTGTGGATCTTTCTTGACCCATCCCAAAGAATAAGGTGCCTCATGAGGCTGTGTAGGTAACTACGTACAAATACTCCACCAATTTTCTGGCTACGAAATTTTCGCAACTCCCATTATCCAAAATTAGATTGCACACTTTGTTATTAAGGGAACACAGTGATCTGAAAATATTGCGCTGCTGCCCATCTTCCTTAGGAGATAATAAGATCCTCTTCAACACAATATTAACCTTCTCAGGAGACTCCTCCACCACAAACTCAACCCCTTCATATTCATCACATTTCCAACTTCTTCATCATAATCATCCATAAGGGCAATTTGTCTCCTCTTAGGACACACATTAGACCTATGTCCAGGCTCATTGCATCTATAGCAGATTTCTGTTATAGGCCTCGCATAAGGATTATTAGGCTTCTGATTTGGGACCTATTTTGAGCACCACTAGTCCCTTTAAAAGGAGGGTTAGAAGCCCTAGGAGCACTCTCTGTATTTTGCTGTATGGCTTTTCCCTTGCCAGCTGAGGAGTTCACCAACTCTGTGCTCCTCTGATAGGTATACCTCTGGAAGGAATTATATGAGAAAAGAAACCGCAGGGTGAGTAACAATGAAACCCTAAAGCCCACGGGTTAAAACAAAACAAATCCAAAACAGACTAGAAAACTCAAACCCAGAATCCTTATTTTAGGTTTATTGCTTGTAAACCTAGGGTTACTTTCCGACTGCGTCAGGTGGTATCAGATCTGTTCTTCAATTCTTATCGTCATTCGCTCTACATCATTCAGAATATCATTATGTTCAAGCTCTCTCTTAAACCAATTTGTTGTGTTTGCTGCTTGTAACCTGCTTCTGAAAAATGTTCAATCTCGGTGTCAAGTTTAGTTTAATTATCTATTACCTGGCTCCATCACTGTGGATGATGTGGCAGTTAATATCGGTAACGGAATCATTGTGGACTTTGAGAATTCTTGTCTTCATTGTGTATCAAGTACTTGCTATTGTTTGTTTAGTGTACACAATACTCTTACTTTGTCCCAAGAGCAGACGGGAACTTACTGGCCACAAGCTCAGAGTAATGCTGATTAAAATTAGAAAAGTAGTCATAAAATACTACTACTACTCTGATTTAAAGACAGAGGTGAGGTGGTCTAATGGTCTCCCACAAGAAATCTTGCTATTGATTTTGCAAAGGCTATGCATATCGGATTACCTTGTGTTCTCCCAAGTATGTGTTTCTTGGCGAGCTGCTGTGGAGGTTAGTATTGCTAAAACAGTTGCCTTCCTGCTCCTTAACTTCCACAGCTTTTGCTCATCTCTCCTTCCCACGATTATATCATTTCCTTCCACATTAAAGAACAAACTTGCTTTGTAAGGGATGGTAATAAGAAACTTGTTTGGAATCGTACGCCAATGATATTGTATATTTCCTTAAGAAAGATCAGTCACGGTTTTGGGCAGTTTATTGTCTTGGGTCTATTGCGGGTATCCTATTATCAACTTTGTCTTGAACCCAGTATCAGGTGCTAGGGTCATGCTCCCCTCCCTTCCACACTGCCACTGCTTCAACTTTCCAACCTACCTAGCAAAAGATTCTGCATCTAAGGAGTTGTTTATGATTTTTCATAAGATGTCTGATCATGTTATTGCTCCAGAGGCTAATCCAAGCATTATAGGATTTCGAGTTTTCAAGCTAGTGCCCAAGAGTAATGGTCCATGGTGGGCAGAGGAGCTTGTAAACCTTGGTGATCAGATATTGTTTCTCAACTCAAAAAGCAGAGAATTTATCTCTTCCACCAGCACTAGTGGGGGCCTTAGTGATCATCATTCCCATGATCATAATAAGACCATCTCCAACGGAGAGGTCTTTTTCCACCTGGCTGCCCAACGTCTACTGTTGACCAACCAAACTATTCTCCAACCCATTTGCCTTTTGCATGTAGATTTGACATAGGAGAGTCTTCTGTCAAATTTGACAACTTCCTCTCTTTATGTCTTTTATTTTTTTACTCTCTCTCTCTCTCTCTCTCTCTCTCCCCCCCCCTTTCACGTCTTTCATCCTCTCTTCTCACCCAGAATTTTAAGCTTCCTCTCCTCTCACCCAGAACTTCAAGCTTCCTCTCTTCAGGTTTCTTTTCTCTTCTTGAATATTAGGATAATGGATTACTGGTTTTCAGATTCATCTTCAGATGCTGCAAATGAGGAATTTTGGGATCTTGCCAATTCATCATCAGACGAAGAATTGATGAATCTGTAGATTACTGCTCTACAAGATCTAGTTGAGCACTTGTGGCAAAGTCACTTGGCTAATATCAGTAAGTAGATATTGTTTCTAGTAGTTTTGGGGCACTTTGTGTATGGTGGTTACTGTTTATCTTCTTGTGAAGCTTATTTTCTAGAAATAATGACATAGTTGTCTATTTCTATATGAAGTCTTGACTTGAGGTTTCACATTTACTTTTATGTTGGCATAGATAATTGCGGGTGTATAGCAATGAGAGGCAAAGTTAAACAATTTATGATCAAGTTTGGTTCCTTCGTTTGTTGTGAGCAGCTGTTTAGTTGTTAACAGTTCAATTAGGTGAGAAACTGAGTTGCTTTTATTTCCAATAGCTTGTTTTGAGAAATTGAGTTGTTTAGAATATGAAATGAGTTTTGTAGGGCTTCTCTTCCCAGATATTATGGCAGGAATTATGCAGATGAGTTAAATGCATGTTTCTCTTTTGATTTTTTAGATTTTGTTTTGTGATTCTGTTGTGTGGTAAATGCATATGCGTTAATAAATCCAAATGAGTTAAAGCATGTTTATATTGCTTTCTCTGTTAGCAAAATGGATTGTCAGTTGATGAGTTAAAGTTTATTAACAGAATGGTAATAAAAGAATGTTTATTTTGTTTTTGTTAAGAGTGATGTATGACTACTATTTGTGTTCTGTTAAACTTTGCAGACTATATACTACTCGTCACCTACGTCTGCTGGTGTCGAATGCTTTGATCCTAATTGTACTTGGGGAGCAATGGTAAAAAAATTTCTCAACTCCATATCTGATTTGATAATTTAGTGTTTGATGGTTGGTTCATATTGATTATAGGGTGTATAGATATCTTTGTATATGTTGCTGGACTGGCTTGAGATTTCAGTTAGTGGTTGTCAGTAGTATATTTTGCTTTATTATCTATGCTGAAAGTTAGTTCCTTTTTCTTTCAATTCAATCCTTAAGTTACTTTATCTTCTATTGGGATTAAGTAGATGATATGCTAGTGGAGTTATAACATCCCTAATCTCAGGAGTGGAACTGAACATCCTATGACATGTTTAGTTTTGAGAATACTTAACAAAGTCGGTTCCTTCTACTTATTTTGGGGTAGTAATTTATCTTTCCTTGATTATGGTTGTAGTTGCTATAGAAGAATACTGATTTTTTGTTCTTTTTACTTTTTCTAAAACCTATAGCTGAAGCTTTACTGACCTTCAAGAGCAGATTGAAAAATATCCGTGTCTCAAACAATGGACATTTCAATAGTATATAATAAACTGAAGACCCTTGTCAACTTAGCACCATTTGCTCCAAGAGTTTTCATGTCACAATCTGTCTTGGTCTTAATGATGTCATCAGACAGGTATTAACTTTCAACAATAATTGTAAATGTTGTAATGCTTTCAGCTGGTGGTTTTTATCTGAACTTTCATGATGGTTGAACTTTCAACAACAGTTCACTGTATCTACTTATATGCAAAACATGATGGAGTGATTGAAAACTCAAAATGCCATGTTTCAGAT
>BDJD01006983.1:3087-35730 GCA_002564525.1 Rosa multiflora
TTATGGTACTGTGCATTTTTAAATTTTTTTTATCTTTTCTTCCTGAAGAGAGGAAAAAAAATTTAATTTTTTTTTTAAAAAATGAACAGTACCATGGTAAGATAGATGAACAGTGAAATGACAGATTTACCCTTGTAAATTTAACACCGTTAACAGCAAAGTGGACGGCATGTATGAATGTTAGGTCGTGTTAGATAATCTGGGTACCATTGTGATAGTTTTTAAAATTGAGGTACGAAAGTTATTAGTGACCCGTAATTCAGGTACAGTTCGTAAGTTTTTCCCATATATATAATGAAAGCTTTGAAACATAACTACCACTTTGTGTTGACATGACTTGATACACAATATAATGGAGGATTGTATTGTGATTTGACAAACGGAAAGTGTTTGTGATTGCTAAGCAAACTGATATTGTTGATAGTGCAGTGCACATGAATCAATATTTGATGTTATATAATCCAAGACCAAGATAACAGCTTTCTCATAATTGTTGTGACAAAACAAGTGGCTACCAGAAAAAGAGAAGAAGGATATCAGAGAGTAAGGTGGGGTTTTCAAAGGAAAGGACAATAATGTTGTTAAGGGTGATGAGGTGGCAGCTTGGGGTCATGGGCTGGGCTGGCCCAGACAGACAGCTGGGGAGGGTGCTCATCACATTCACATTCACATTCACATTTACATTATGCAAAGACAAATCCCTCTTTCTCTCTTTGAATCCCTGCCTTTCCTTTCCTCTCTGTTATCAGTCTATTTCTGAGTACACTGTCCTCACCACTGTAGTCAGCCTTTAGCACAGTAAAAAGAATTTACAGACCGGCCGACTTGTTTAGGACAATTTTGTCTTTGGTTAACCGCTATCGGCCGACTTATTTTGAATAGTTTAGTCTTTAGTTAATTGCTTATCTAACGTCTTTCAGTGCAGTTAATATGAATCTCAAACCAAATCAACGAGCGAAAATCCAATTTTGACTTTCCCATCGTATGATATGGGGGGTTTCCGGGTCGGTCGGTGGGATTTGAAAATATGAGAACCATGTCCATATTGTGTTACATGGATTGTGTAATTTTCTTAGGGGTGTGCAAAACATGGTACAAACCGGCCAAACATGTCAAAACCGACCGATAAATATGGTTTGGTTAAGGTTTTTTAACTTTAAAAATTAAAAATCGGTTTAATACCGAACCAAACCATTTAAGAACTGGGTTGGTTTGGTTTCTCTTGTACTTAAACTGCGGAACCCGAACCGACCGATATGTTTGAAACATAAGAGAAAAAGTTTTTATTATTATTTATATATATATATATATATATATTCATTTGTCTGGTTTGTTCTAAGTAAGTTATAAATCTCTAGTTATAACTTTATTCTCAAATGATATACTATCATATTGAATTCAAGGCTCAAAGGCCTAAAACCTTAGTATATAATCGCTACGATTTTTTTGATCTTTTCATATCACATCTCTGATCTCTCAATCTCTCATTCTCTGATCTTTAATACTATCATATTAAGCTAGTATTGATGGCTAAGTCATTAAATAAGTGAATCACTTTGAATCTAATTTAGGTTTTAGTTTTGGACTATATGTTTTGGATTTTAATTATTGAATTTTAAATTTAGATAATTTAACACAATTTCAATTCTTGAGATTGAATTTTTACCATGAATTTTTTCATAAATAGCATGTTTATATTATATAGGTGAAAACCGCCTAACCGACCAAACCAAACCATCTTTAATTGGATTGGATTGAGCTTCTTCTTTTTTATGACCAGTTTTTCAAAATGCCTAAACCGCTCACTTTGACATAGAGATGGTTTGGAGTCAAAACCGATCTAATCCAATCCGTGTGCAACCCTAAATTTTCCTAAGTCAAGGCATTATTGTGCTTGGAAGGGTGTGTCTCCAAGAATGGAACAATGGAATATCAAGAGCATGGACCGCTTGGTTGAATGGTGTAGTGTTCAATGTTCCCAATGATATTGAATTATTGATGATAAGGAAGGAAGCAAGGAACCGAAGGAAGGAAAGCTACCACCGCCAAGGAAACACCAACTCTCTCTCATCACCTATTATTATTATTTATTCCCGAGGTCAGAAACAGCTCACAGAATCATAAGTGCCATCATTTCATTTTAATTTCATTTGTCTAATTAGGATTTTTCAAAATTTCAACGGTGTTCTATACTGCAGCAGTCCAGTGATTTAAAAATCCGGAATTTTTATGTCAGAAACAGTTAGATTGTAAATAATTTACAGTTTACCCCACTCAATGAGCTGATCTAATGTTCTGAGTTCTACAGTTTCAATATTCGATAGTTCTGTTACGAAAAAAGATGCATCTGCTTTCTGCTTAGGTATTGGTTAGGGGAGGATGGGCTTTTACCTATCTCATCTCAAGGGACCACATAGGTATAGGGTAACCCTTCTCTTCCCCAATAAGTTGTTTTGGGGTAGGGAACCCTCCAACCTTTTCAATTTTCAGTGGGGGGTTTCCATTCTTCCCCATCTTCTTGTTGTTCTTTTCTTTATTATGACCATACCAAATTACCAATCGTGATGGAGAAGGGTTCAAGGAACCAATGCGTTCATGAATTTTGATACGCACCAAGTATGCGTTCATGATTGTTGATACGCACCTAGTGAGGTCCACTATATCAGCATGCGAGGCTAGAAAGCCTTTGTGAGGATTTCTTTTGGGTTGGCTTCTATTTGAGTTAATTGCCGCCCTCCAACCAAACCAAGGTCCACCGCATTAACGCATTAACAAATTAGGAAAGAAGCCTTCAAATTGTGCAGCTCTCACTTTCTTGTAATTTGTTAAATACTTGTATAACATATTCATAGCCGATAAAGATAAGTTCTCCCAGATAACTACTGGGAACTGCATTTGAATCTGAAAGCTTTAAACATCAAAATCTAAATGCAGCAATAGTTTTCGTCTGCTACTACGAGATACAAAACTCAAGCCTTCAAGTAAATGACGTTACATGATTGGGGATACGATACAAACCAATTACGTCAAAGTTATTCTTTGAGAAGGAGGAGAAACTACATAGAAACTACCTGCATAATAGGAAAAATCATTTTAGGGGCCACAGTATCAAAATGCAGTAGCATACTCTCAAGGCATCTATTCAGCTGCTTCTGCAGGTCGTGGAGCTTCAGTTTGTTTTAAACTCTCAAGAGCTGAAATTCGTCTGTCCAGTGACTCATGGAGGCCTTTCACCTGGCGAAACAAAGAAAAAAGAATCACAATTCACCTTTCCTTGTCTTGCAGTCCACTTAAAGGCCAAAGATATTATTGTACACTAATGCTTATGAGAATCCATGAATCTTAAAGACCAGAAAATCATAAAGATAGCACCAACATAAGAGCATACATCAAACCCGAATATAAAATAGAACCATAGGTGATATACAGGACAAACAACGAATTTCCAAAGATTCCATAAGTTCTCTCAAGGACTGACACAATCAGCATTGCATAAAACTTTCTCCAAATTGAGTCAGCAGCATGGATAGCAACTTATAGGTTGGATATTGTGTCTGTGCATGTGTTAACAGATTTGTAGCCTAGACACTATCATGCTTTGATGACTAGCTAGAAGCGCTTTTACTTAGCAGGAAAATCTAGTAAGAAGGTTTCTTTCTAGTTCAAGTAGTGAGGCTAATTTCACCCTGTGGAGTACAAATCATACATAAAGTATATTTTCGAGTTGCATTTGCATAGACGTTAAGCATATGCTGTCACAGTGTAGTGTTATTGCTAGAAGACTGAAACCATTTCAAGCATGGTAAAAAGTACAAGAAAAGAGCATCCAACACAAGTGTCTGGTTTATAACCAAGGCTAGACTCCTTGCCTATATTCAATCAAACCCTCCTCATTTTCTCCTTCCATTAACAAGTGAACTGAATCAAAATAACCACTTGGGCGCCAGCCAAAAACTATAATCAATTACTCCAACAGTATTGCGACATCCTTGAAATGCAAGGATGCGCAAAACATGGTACACCAAAGGCGAAAAGTGTAAAACACAATAAAAAACAGATACCAAAAAGAACTAACCAAGTCGAGACTAACTAATACAAGATACTGGTTGTAAACCAGACACAAGTCGGGCCAACACTTGAGCTCAAAAACCAGTACAACAAGATACCATGAAGCTCAAAACTCACAACTGATACAAGAAGGATCACAAAAAGTACCACACAAAATAACTAGATTAACATTCGAGCTCAAACTAGACAAAAGAAGAGTCGAAAAAACACGGGAGCATGACTGTTTTCACATCCAAGAAGAGGAAGCATAACACACCATCACCCACATTTTCCAGAGCACCCTAATCACTCCATTCCTAAAATACCAACATTATGTTCTCACTTTTCATTTCTTAAACCACATGTTCAAAACCACACCAAAATTTCAATCCCACCCAATGTTCCAACCACCAATTACCAAACCCTAATTTCTTTCCTTATCACAAATCACTTTATCCGCAACCTCATCTTGCAAAATCAATTCCGATTCCAGCAGAACGGGACTTTCTAAACACCGATGAATGCAACAAATCGAGGTTTCTAAACACCTTAATTTCAAGATCAACTGAAAATTTGAGACGAAAATGAAGAACAAAGAGGGCGGTAGTACCTGACGAGAGATGGCCTCGTGAGCGACCTTGTAGTCATTGTGAAGGATGTAAAGCCCCGTAAACGACGCCACCGCAGCTCCGGCGAAGAACGACGCCAACCTCACTCTAAGAACGTAACCCATCTTCTCCTTCTTCTTCTTCTTCTTCTTCCCCTTTCTGCCTTCTCCGATCTATAAAGACCTCGTGAAGACCGACGCGTCGTGTTCGTTTCTTAAAGGGCTTTGAAAACGCATCGTCGTTTTTTTCTTCTGATTCCACTTGTGCCAAAACACATCGCAACGTCGCCGTTTAACCAAAACACTTGTTGTTCTAATTAAACTTAAAACATCCATTTATTTATTTTTGGACGAATTTCTTATGTGAATTTTAATTGATAACTACCTAGATTGTTCTGGATTGTTCGAATTGTTAATTCATTCCAAACTCGGTTAGAAATCAGTATAAATCCACCGACCAAGAGAAAAGAGAAATCATTTGGGTTGATTAGTCCTAATCCTCATAGGATCATGAAATATTACGTCGACCTTATCTAAATCCTACACTACGATGACCCTCGCCTATATAAATCGCACAAACCCCACATCAAGTCTTCAAGAAATTTTGTACGTGCTCTTTACAGTTACGAACGAAGATCAAGGAAGAAGAAGGAGAACCAATTCAAAAGCAAAAAAGATGGAGTTGCCAAGAAACATGGACTGTCCCCCTCCACTCTGTGCAAGAGGTTGCGGTTTCTTTGGGACTTTGGCAAACAAGAATATGTGCTCAAAGTGCTACACTGATTATCTGAAAGAACAGCTTCTTGCTAAGCCTACTGCAGAGCCGGCCGTGGTGGTGCCTTCAGTGGAGAAAAACCTAGACGTCGCTGTTTCTGCTAGCGAGTCGTCGTCAACCACTACAACTAGTGATCAGCCATGTGGTGTGACAAAGAATTGGTGCCAGAGCTATAGCTGCAAGAAGAAACTTGGTCCAGTGCAAGTGGCGTTAAAATGCCGCTGTGGTGGAGTGTTTTGTCCAGAGCACAGGTTAGCTGAAAAGCACTCATGTAGTGTGGATTACAAGAGGCCTGGAGGAGAGCTCTTGGCCAAGCAAAACCCAGTTTGCAAGGGTGACAAGTTAAAGCAGAGGGTTTAGAATCAACTTTAGATAATCAATCCTGAGCTATAGAAAATCGATGCATGGCATTGACAAATTAAGCCAGAGGATAATATGATGTTGCTAACTGTAGCTATGTTACTTGTTTGCATGAACTTTAGTTATAAATTTATAATACATTGTTGATTTGCTAACAATGGCTTTCATTCCTTATTTCAGCAAGATGAATGTCTTTAAATAAATTTTCTGGCACACTTTCTCAGATTAGATATACACATGCCGATAGACATTAAAATTCAAGGAATAAGAGTAGTAGAGACAGAGCAAGGAGGAGCAGGGCACTACTAGAAAATTGTCTACTAGTCACCCCTGTTAGCTGGACACACTTCTGTAACGGTATCATTTGATGGTGTAAATGACACTTTTTGTTATCTTTTGTTTCATTTATTTAATTGATACACATAACCCTGACTTTACCCTCTCAATTCTTGATTTATCAGAATATTTGGACTTATTAGATACCAATATCAATTTGTATTTGAGAAAATATAAAGTTAAATAAATGAAATTAAAATATATAAAACTGATAGATCATACCGTTATCCATAAGTTTTGTTTGCACACTGTTATTATAACCGTTACTTTTAATCTCCACTACTGAAATCCGTATCAATACTTAAATTATTATTCGATATACTGTTTTTGGGTAGAAATAGGGAAATTCTCAAAATTAAGCCTCAATTGGCCCTATAGCTATACTTTGTTGTGAAGTGTTTACATTATTAAATAAGGTAAGAAAATAAAATTAAAATTTTGAATGAGCTTCCCCGTCCATTCTAAAGACCAGAGCTGACGCTTTGCAGCTGATAGAATCTTCGGCCTGGTCTTCTTGCATGAGGCATTCTGCAGCACAAAGAATATATAAGAAATAGGGAGATTCTCAAAATTAAGCCTCAATTAGCCATATAACTACGCCTTGTTGTGAACCGTTTACATTATTAAAAAAGCAAGTTATAATTTTGTACATGCTTCCTAGTTCAATCTCAAAGCAAAGGCAACACTTTGCAGCTAATAGAATCTTCGACCTGGTCTTCTTGCATGAGGCATACTGTTGCCCAGAGCTCTTGATTTGCCACCTAAAGGGGATCATTTCTTCCTCATAGCAGGCATTTGTTGAACGGTATGAAATAACTTCTTCCCCACACTCATCACCTGAGACACAAACTTGAAGCTTGAAGTTTCCATATGACACTTCCTCTTGATTTAGGGGCCCTACTCGACATGACAATAGTAGGTTTCAGCACATACCTTCAAAAATCCCATTCCCACCTAACCCTAGCAGCTAATTTGGGGCTAGTAGGCCTTTTGAACTCGATCACTTCCCCAAAGCCAAAGCCAATAAGGGAGGATTAGCCTCAGAAGTGATCCTCAACTCCACCATACCCACATCACCACGTACCGTCAACCTCCAAAACTGGATCTATTTTCGTTGTGCAATAAGGTTTCAAAACTCGGATTCAGCGTCAGTTCTAAGAGGCCATAGTCTCAGGCCCATCCATTTCATACGGGCCTCAAATCTCGAAAAGTCCAAAATTTTTCCTAATTACAATGGAAATAATTAACCCAAACCCAAACCGGAACATAAAACAAATCCAAATCCTAGTAGGAAAACAAAAACGACACATTTTGCACGACTATATATATGTCTTCTCTTCTTCAACGTCCCAAACGAAAAACCTAAGATTTTGCGGAAGAGAAAAGAAAATCGTGATCCAATTTCAGAGTAAGAACATCATGGAGGAGACGAAACAGAGCAAGCAAGAAGAAAAGTGAAAGGAATTCGAGGATAGAATTAGCACTTATGATAATGGCTGGAATTCCAGTATGTCGATCGAATAAGCAAAATGGGAGATGAAGAACAAGTCCTTCAACTGTGCTCATCGCGTGTTCGAATGTGCCCTCGCACACTTGTTGGACTGGTTCAATATCTGGTGCCGATACGTTCGGATGGAAAAATGCTCGGGAATGTCGCCGGTGCTCGAGAAGTTTACGAGAAGCCACCGAGTAAGGGTGGATGCTAGATGCACAGTTATGGCTATCCTACGTCAAGTTCGAGCTTCGAAAGGACATTGTTGTTCTTTTTCATGATGTTTAGACCAATGAAGATGTTGAATATTTACAGGCCATTGAACCAGACAGTTTTACACTGTTGTTCTTTTTTCATGATCTAAGAACAGTCTTCATCTTCACCATCATAATGAAGCCAAGGAATCTCATCATTGTCCAAGCAGTCTTCATCATCATCGTCATCGTCCAAGCAGACTTCAACATCATCATTCTTTTTTTTTTGAACATGTCAATGATGTCATCATCATCATCATTCAAGTAGTTTTCATCATCATCCAAAGTGCTTTCATCCTAAATGTAATAAAGATCAGTAGTCTGTTCACCGTCCATATGATAGATAAAAGGAAATTTATAAAAACACTGCCAAAAAAAAAAAAGAACTGAAAAAAAAAATTCTTATCAGTGAATATCTTAGTTAGGAAACAAAACACTGGAAGAAAAAAAAATCTCAACCTTTTTGGGCTGTTTCAGAATCTTGCTTTCTCTTGACTCACAAAAGAGAATCAAGTGCAGTTCCTTCCAATTTGGGACTGTATAGAGAACTCCAAACTCTAACATCAAAATAGGTTATTTCTCCATCTTTCTTGACTTCATTTCCCTTAACTTGTCAAGTAGCCCTGAGTACAACGGGATAAATGAAACTCCAAACTGAGCCCCTACAGTCAAAAGCCTTGAATTGGGGTTAACTACAATTTCAATGTCTGCCTTATAATAGATAGACAATCAAGAATTTTAATGACATTGTTGTTTTTTTTTTTCATAATGTTTGGACTAGTGAACGTGTTATATATTTACAGGCCATTGAACTAGACTATTTGATACTGTTGTTCTTTTCATAATTTAAGAACAGTCTCCATCTTCACCATCATAATTAAGCCAAGGAATCTCATCGTCGTCCAAACTGTCTTCATCATCGAAGACATCATCATCATTTTCCAAGCACTTTTCATCATCATCATTCTTTTTTTTGAACATATCATCATCATGCTCTTTCAAGTAGTCTTCATCATCATCCAGAGTGCCTTCATCCTAAATGTAATAAAGATCAGTAGTCTATTCACCGTCTATATGATAGATAAAAAAGAAATTTATAAAAACATTGGCAAAAAAAAAAAAAAACTGCAAAAAAATTCTCATTAGTAAATATCTTAGTTACAAAACGAAACACTGAAATGCTGCAACCCTTGTTGAAGTTTGTTATATGAAAATGCAACCCTAACTATTGAGGTAAAGGCCTTAATGCCTGACTCATTCTTTTGATTAAGCCGCAGTGAAACGTTGCGCAAGACTTTGACACACTGCTCATAGTTATCAGTGGCTTGCTTTTCATCCGGTGTTACCTAATTCCTCAAGAATAGCATTGGTAATGCAGACGTAAACCCAAATAAACTGGAGCACCAACCTTCATCAATATATGAATCACTGTCTTTAGCAGTATCTTCTTCGGTAGCACACAAGTCAAAACCACAAAAGAGAGTAACATCAGGATAATTCTGTATCAATGGTACTAGGGTTGGTTAAGTCAGACCATAGAAGATGTCTAAAACTAGTCGCAGTGCCCCCCAATAAACTTTTTTGGGGGGGGGGGGGGGGGCAATAAAAGTTTACAAAACTTCGCGAAAGATCTCCAAAAAGGTTGTTGGAGATCTTACAGGTCACCGGAGTGGTTTATTGCCCCCCAATAAAAACTTGCAATAAAGGTTCATTAGGGGGAAGGAGAACTAATCTCTCTAAAATTAGGCAAATAAAACTTTGATTGAGGAAGAAGATGAGAAGATTACATCAATTCAAAACCTTTTATTAAGGGGCAATAATTGTTTTATTATGAGTTAATAATTTTTTTTTCTTTTTTTTTTCCTTCTCGGCCTTCTGCACACAGTTTATAAAAAAAAAAATTGATTTGAGCACCCAAAAAATGCTCTAGGCACCCACGTCTTCACCTTTCTTTGCTGGTTGCAGACCCGGGGGCAGAGATACAATCGAAAATCAAATTGTAGTTCACCCACAAAATCAAATTGAAAGACCCTAAGTTGCTGATTTGGGGCAAAAAGGGCGTCGTTGGCAAAGGAAGAGATGTACAGTGGCAGAGGAGACAAGGATGAGAGCATGGATTAGCGTTTTAGATTCCTCCTCTAATTCCGATTCCTCCTTTGGTTCAGGTTCTGGTTTGATAAATGTGATGTCCGACATTTGCATATCGATAACCCGGTCGTGGATGGTGGCTTCGTCCTCTGGTACTCGACTCCACCAACCTCCGATTCACCTCCTACTTCAACAACTCCAATGGCTAGGGGCCCAAAACTCGTTTACCGGCTACGAAACCAGCTCTAATGTCGCTGGCCCCAGTCCTTCACCAGAGAGAGAGAGAGAGAGAGATGGCATACATGTAATTCATTAATTAGGTTGAGGGCAGAATAATCATTTCTCTTTAAATTGGTGCCAAAAATGGGATAATTTTGGCTTTTTTTTGATGATTTGGGTCAAGAATCCAATAGAAAAAGTAAAATCCATCAAGAACCCAACAAAGAAATGGGTATGGGTAACCCAATAAAGAAACCTATATAAAGACAATAATTTCGAAACCCCCAAATCTGAAAAACGCGGAAGAAGGAAGGAAGGAAGGAAGGAAGGGGACGACGACTCACAATTTTGCATACTCCTCATGGCAGGTCGATTCTTGGGCCATGAAAGTACCGAAAGACCTCAGGTTCGAGTTCGCGGGAGCCCAACGCCAGAACGAAAGGAGTGTACATGAGGCGAGTCATCTTCTCCAGCACGACGCTCTGACACCGGAGATGCGAGGACATAGGCTGCGTTTGGCCTCTCTTTCTTTGTCCTCGTCAATCAACATCAAGATTCCGGGTATTGGAGTTATGGAATTAATTGAATTTATTTATGGAAAGTTGGGGAATTGGGGTTCAACTCTTCAGCATTTTTTTTTCTTCCAGATTTTGGCTTCAAAGAAATAGCTTTCTGGGTCTATGTTTCTGCTTATGAAATTGCTCTGGTTTGGGCATTTACAGATGTGAATTTGAGTTCTCAGCTTAAATTCAAGGTAGCTGATTTGCTTAGTTGCCTTGGAACTTTGTTCTAGAAGTTGGATACTGATTTGGTTGAGAAAATGGCTTGCATGTTCCAATTGACAATGAAAAAGATGAATACTTGAGCTGTGTGAGTGTAATGTTGGGTTTGCTTTAGAGTGAGTTCATGTTTATATTGTTATCAATATATAATCAAAACTTTGCTTTCTTTTAT
The DNA here is from genome assembly GCA_002564525.1 of Rosa multiflora. Classification (NCBI taxonomy): domain Eukaryota; kingdom Viridiplantae; phylum Streptophyta; class Magnoliopsida; order Rosales; family Rosaceae; genus Rosa; species Rosa multiflora. Next base: position 14,220 of record BDJD01006983.1, read on the forward strand.
GAAAGTGAAAACTAAGAAGACCGATGTTTTGAACATTTCTGGTTTGTCATTAGAAATCTAGGGTTGGGTTTGATGTATAGAAGTTTATGTTGTATATCACCCACGCTAGAAGAGAGTTTGAGTCTGTGATTAATCTAAATTACATGAACATTTCTTGATGTTATTTAATTGATTTTTCCTTTGGTTAAATTGATTGATACAACTTTGCTTCTATTTTCTGGTGAAGGAATCAGAGTGATTCAAAGTAGTACTAAACGATTGAGCCCTGGGTGTCTTCAGAAATAACATGTAAGAAGACAAGGCAGCAAGTTCCCCCTCTAGCAAGGTTTCTCATTGCTTCAGGTTTTGGACTTTCTGGTTCTAGCTCAATCATATTAAACCTGAAACAAGAGAAGCTAGGTGTAGTTGTAAGAGCTACAGTATGCCATCTGTAATCTGTAGTATGTCTTTTTCCCAAATCATCTCTTAACCAATAAGAAATATGTTTCTAGTAGACTAAGAATTGTTGCTTCATAAACAATGGTCTTGAAAAGGAAGATATTGTGATGTTTAACAATCTATGGACTGATTCAATGCTTTGATGAACTTTTGCCAGACTTTTATTCTAGGAACGAACCCCACTATTCAATGCTTTGATGAACCGTATGTGTGGTTCCTTGGGATGAAAAACAAAGAATTGAGAGAGAACAAAAATGTGAAAAGTGTGATTTTCATTGAATTGATCCCATTACAGTTATAGCTTGATTTTGTATCACTTCTAAAGCATAAAGCTCAAGTTGGGAGAACTGTATAAGTATTAAATGTGGTTAAGTTCTTTTTAGTGTGTCTGGTTGATCCATTGTTTATTCCATTGAAAGTCTTTCTAATTGTCTTGACAGCCTATTTTCAATTAGTTGTGACAATTTGGTGAAGAAGGGTTTTGCTTGATATTTTGGTTCCTATTCTTTTTTTGTTTTTTTGTTTTTTTTTTTTTCGGTGGTTGGTGTTATGCTACTACAATTTGATATGGTTGAGGGAATTGTGAAGAGTCCATGTAAAAATTGGACTTGTGTTTCCATGAACATATATTTCATGCAGCAATTGATATCTGTACCCTTAGATAATCTGACATGTTTCTTTTGATACACAATAAGAGAGCTATTGCTTGTGAGAGGCAGATGTTAAGCAAGCTGATGCAGAGAAGGTTTTCAGAACAAGAGAGGAAGCGTGTCTTTGAGAAGTGGGGTATTGCACTCGACTGTAAGGCTCTTTGTTAAGTGCATTTTGATGATGAATGGTATTATGTGTATGTGAAGATGGTTGTGGCATGTTTCGTGAAGTGAGCATAAGAAGAGGAGAAAGCCAATGACACCAGTTACTTCCAAGATAAAGAAATACAAAATCAAGGGTTACTCGTAAGTTTTTGTGCCATTTCAGTCATCTTACCATGTTATCTTTTGGAATTGGTAATAGTTTCATATAGTAATTGGTTTTGAAAGTTCTTGATCAGGTCTTACAAGTCCCGGTTTAAGTTATTGAATGATGGCACTATTCGACGCTGGAGGGAGGGCAAGTGGCACAATGCACATCTGAAGGTGTGTCTTGCATTTTGATTTTTCAATGCTTGGGGTTGATATCCAGAGTTGGTCAATGTTAATCTAGCAAGTTGTTAGACATCAGTTTATGTTCATATTCTATATAACTTGATGCTTTACAACATGTGTGGAATGATGCATTTTAATTCAGATACAAATAGTAGGAGTTCTACACTATTTTCCGAGTTGCAGCAGCAAGGAATTTCTTATAAAGCTACTGGTTTGTTTCTTAGACCAGAGGGCCATCATTATTCGTTTCATTAGTGTTGTGATGGTCCCAGAAATGTTACTGTAATTGTTGACATATATATTTCTAAACTGAGATGAGAGGGAAAAAAAAACACCAAGGAAATTAAGCCAATATTTATGGATGAGCAAGACCACTCTTTTTGTGTTTTCTGATACTTTTCACGGTATCTCTGAACAGCAGCTGCATGTGACAAAATCAAATGATGAGCAGCAATGTAAGGCTCAGTTTGTGAAATCCCAGCTGTGCAATTTCCATAAGCTTTGGTGCACCGTGCCGGAGGATTCATCCCATTGTCATGGCAGAGCAACCACCACTCCAGGCTCATTGAATGTCATCCGGTTCTTCACTTTCCCAGTACCATCGATAGACATCAAAATTTAGGTTTTTTCATGATATCAATGTCTTCTTTGTAACGGTGATATTTGTCCACCGTAACATCTGTTATATCATTATTTTCAATGTTATGATAACATTAAGACATTATTGTTGTGTAGTATGTGTTGGGATGATCTATTATCTGTGTATTATGTGTTAAATGGCGCTTGAAATTGTTCTTACTGAGTAGCCCCAATTGGTAGCCACAAATCCGTATGATTTTGTTTTGTTGACTAGAACAGAGTGATGGTGTCTCGGCAATAATAACTAATAAGCTACCTCCTGGATTGTTTCAATACCGCAATGTTCGGACTGCAAAAATCTGCAAAGTTGGAATCTGCCAACCCATTTGCTGCGCACAATTCAGAGAGAAAGTGTTTTGAGACTTGATGACGAATTCACGAAGGTTAACAGAGTTGTTCAACTGTCGACAAATAAGCCAAACAGGGATGCAGCAGTTGATGTATTAGGGAGGGTGGAGAGGGATGTGGTAGTCGGAAATCATTTAGGGGAGCTAATGTGAGCAATGGCTTGTTCTTGGGAGAGTAGGGAGGGTGGTCTTGTTTCTGCAACTCAGTTTGGGATTTCAAGAACTTGTAATTGAAGTTGATTCATCCAAAGCAGCTTAGCCAATCAACGACCGGAGTACATGCATGCTGCGAAGAGAAATGATAGCAGCAGCAACCAGCAAGCCAACAATTGACTGAAAGAGAGGCTCCTCAGTCCTTACATGGTGTTGTTTTGTTCTTTTGTTCCGGGCAATGTTGTACCTATTGTTATATGGAGGAAAAAGATTGAACAACCTTTTTCTAATAGGGGACTCATTTTGTTTTACATTAAAGCTGTAAATGTCGCATCATAAGTTCTAATATTGATGAACTCTAGTTACCTAGAATTTTGATATCAAATTAACTTGATCCGTTAGAAACAAGTAAAATGTAGTGATTTGTGGTTTGGCCATTGCCTGAATTCAGAAACTAACAGTTGTTCAAAATCTAAGACGATCTTTTAAAAGAACAGAAATTTAGATGGAAGATACAATTTTTCTACTCCAGAAAGAAAAGACAAGCTATTGTTTAAATTATCAAGAATCCAAAATGAGCCAACCCGTCAATGAACAGAAGCCGTTTTGTGCATGAATATCACTTCAGACAGTCGGCTGTGGAGTCTTGACTATGATAAAACACAGCAAAAACTAAAACTTTTTTTTTTTTAAACAAAAAAAAAAGGCAAACACAAATCCAATCTGCGAATCCCATGAGTATTTGATGAAACAGATTCAATCTTCACAACATAATTTCCCCACATCCAGTATAACTTCCCAAAATAAGCCTTTAATCCGCACACAGCACACTAGTACACTTTCGGGGCAAAAGATGGTGTGACTGCTCCTGAAGTCCTGCCAGCACCCAAATAATCATGAGATGCATTCGAAGTGGCAATTAATAGGATAAAGGACTACATCACAGAATATGATTTTAAGTGTCTTTACTTACTATCTTCTGGAGGTAAATGCAGAATTAGTCATCATGTCAAAGTAACAACACAATGAGCAAAATACAGGAAACGAGTTCAAGTGTCTTCCAAGTATGTTTGAAGGTTTAGAGGCATACCTGTCATGCTGTTTCCCAACAAAATTTGAGCTCAGCCGGCCATTGGCCATTGATCTGTCCAGAGGAGCTCCATGGATTGGAGTGTCAGATTTTGAGGACTTGGTAGCAGAATTTGGTTTCTCAGCCGTTAAAACTTGTCCGTCCAACCCATGATCGATCAAGGTCTGAACATTCTGCTCATATGCCTGTTCACATGTAAATTAAGCTGAGTATCTTCCACTAACTACTGAAAACCTAACACTCTGGCCAGCTCCAGCCAAGTAAAAGAAACAAAGAAGCAAAACAAAAAATTTCTTACCTTGGTTTCACTGCTCTTCTCAAGAGAATCCAATCTTAAAGAATCAGTAAATTGGGAAGACATTTGTTGCAAGCTCTAATAAGTTTGGGGTGAGACTAAGTAACTGCTATTAATTGACTCAAGAACCTGAAACAAAATACATACTGTAATTCCCACCTAATTAAAATACACAAAGGCACATAATCATTTACAAGGAAATACCTGTGCTTCCTCGGGGGAAGATGATATCACAGGCTTAGGCTCTGCCCCTTCGCAAATTTGAACATCCAAATAGTCTTGATGAAATGGTTGCCCATTAACAGAAGTTTCATAGTGATACTTTGCATTTGATCTTATCAGGTTTTGATCATTTTGGGAAGATGGAGGTTCAGTTTGTGTAGCTATCTGCAAACTCTCGGACGGAGCCTAAAAAGAGAGATCAAGTAACATGAGTTGGTCATTACAGATAACGGATGCTGATCATAATCAAAATAGAAAAGAGGTCTTCGACTGTCAGCACCTGTTGGTTCTGCCACTGTTGGAGAGATGACATTGCAGGTATTGAGTGAAAATTCCCCATATGTGATTGAGGAAGCTGTGGTGGCATGGAATGGGGAACCCCAGGTTGATGCAGAACAAATGGATGCATACCAGTCACATGTCCGGGTGGAAGAAAGGGAGGCATCCCAAGTAGAGACAAAGGACCAATTGGAACACTAGGAACTTGGTCAACCTAATAAACCATAACAATCAACGTTTATGGATAAATAAAGAAAAACTAATATAATTGAAAATGGCAAGCTCACTATAGAATAAGCTGCTGGATTCGACTTGATCATATGCACTCTGGTACTATCGCCGCAATTACAAACCAACACTTCGCAGTCATCTGGTCTCGGGGAGTCGTCGTCGTCCTGGTGAGCCTACAACGGGAAGACTACGAGTCCCCGAGGTCAGGCGACGGCAAAAGAGTTAGTTCGTAATTGCGGCAAGAGTGTCTATCTGATCAAGTCGAATCCTGCGGCAGCTTATTCTACTAAGAGCGAGAGTGCCGAAAAGTGGACGGCGAAGCCGTTTGGGAATGCGGTGAAACGGCAGAGTCCTCGGTGGCCTCTTGCCGGCTTTCCGGCGCTGTCTGGCCCGAGGGAGTCCTCAGTGGCCAGCAAGACTTGTTCCGGCGTCATCTGCCTTCGGGGAGTAGTCGTCATCATGGAAACTAGAGAACCGCCATGGAAACCAGACCAGAGCTTTAACACCGAGAGAGGGTATAGAGAGAGAGAGCGAGGGAGAGAGACAAAGAGAGTCAATCGGGTTTAGGGTTTATGACTCGGGGAGTCGACTTCCTCATGGAAACAAGAGAACCGCCATGGAAACCAGACCAGAGCTTCAATTCCGAGAGAGGGTAGAGAGAGAGAGAGAGAGCGAAAGCGAGGGGAAGAGAGTCAATTGTGTTTAGGGTTTATGGCTCGGGGAGTCGACTTCCTCTTGGAAACCAGAGAACCGCCATGGAAACCAGACCAGAGCTTCAATTCCCAGAGTGGGTAGAGAGAGAGAGGGATGGTGTGGATAGAGAAATTGGTACATTTTGAGTGAGAGAATTTATAGGGGTTTAGAGGGTCATGAGAAAGCGGATGCCTAAAGGCTAAAACTAATTGGCGCTTGGACACAAATTTGAAGGAAATTAATTTACCCGAATGGGGGTATTTTCGGAAAATTAGAGTGGAAACCGATAGGACAAATAATCCAACAACCGAGTCCGGGGTAGGTTCCCTCATGCCACCCAAGCATACTAGGAAAGGACATATGTACCCTCATGCCTCCAAGGTATGCATTGCTTCCATATTTGCTTTAATGGGGAACTTACTGATTCTTTTACTGCTCATAGAGGAATCCGTCAAGGTGATCCACTTTCACCTTATATTTTTGTATTATGCATGGAAAAATGGTTCCATCTAATTCAATCTGCAGTTGATGTTGGTGAATGGAAAGCTGTTAGAGCATCCCAGTCTGGCCCCAAAATTTCTCATCTCTTTTTTGCGGATGACCTCATGCTATTTGCTGAAGCTACTGAAAAGCAGGCCCATGTTCTTAAGCAATGTCTTGATATCTTTTGTTCCTTATCAGATCAGTCAGTCAGTTATGAAAAATCTCTCATTTTTTGCTCTCCTAATACCAGTACTGAGATTGCTGGAAATATTAGTAATATCTGTGGTTCCCTTCTTACTTCTGATTTGGAAAAATACCTTGGTATGCCTTTAATCCACTCAAGAGTTAATAGATATACATATGCCTCTATTCTTGATAAAGTTCAAAATAGACTCTCTAGTTGGAAGTGTAAGATTTAAGCTTTGCTGGAAAGTTGACTCTAATTCACTCTGTGAAGGCCACTATTCCCAATTATGCCATGCAAACTGCAAAGCTCCCGATGTCTATATGTGATGATTTGGATAAGCTAAATAGGAACTTTTTGTGGAGTTACTGCGACGAAAAGAAGAAAATTCATCTCATAAATTGGAACAGTGTTTGTTTGCCTAAGAACTTTGGTGGTTTGGGCATTAAAAAAACATCTGATATGAATTAGGCTATGCTTGCAAAAGCTGGATGGAGACTCCACAATAATGATTCTGGATTGTGGGCTACAATTTACAGGGAAAAATACCTTCGTAGTGCCAATCTTGTTGATGACTCTTATGTTGTCCCCAAGGATTGTTCCAGTATATGGAGAAGTATTGTTCATGGGGCTAATCTTCTTAAACAAGGCTTGACCTGGAGAATTTGAGATGGAAGACGAATTAATTTCTGGTTTGATATGTGGCTGTCTCCTTTTTCCCTTCAGAATCATATTCTTCCTTCTGCCTCCTTTAATCCTGCTGATAAAATTTCTAACTTTTGGGATGACCATGGTTGGGACATTGATAAATTAACTGCTTATCTTCCTCAACATATTATCGACCAGATTATTCGTATTCCTCCTGGCTTTGATGGATGTGGAGACGATAAACAAATTTGGGGGTATACATCTAATGGTATCTTTAGTGTAAAGTCTGCTTATGCTATTTTTCTTGCATCCTATTGTCAGGATAACTCTCCATGGAAATTCATTTGGAAATTGCAGCTTCCTCCCAAATTGAAGACATTCACATGGATTGTTTGCCATGGCAAACCCTTAACAAATGTTCAAAGAGCCAAAAGGAATTTGACCAATGACAACTGTTGTCCTTTATGCCATCAAGCTCTTGAGACTCTTGCTCACCTATTTCGAGATTGCCCTGCTGCTCAATTGATATGGAATTCTTTCAATATACCATCTTGCGTGGCTAATACTTTTCAGATAAGTTGGAATGGTTGGCTTATGGCTCATCTTCTGTGCAAGGTTAGTTTTAGCTCTGAATTGCAATGGAACTCAATATTTGTATTCATTTATATGGAAATGGAGAAACAAGGTCATTTTTGAACCAAGTTTCCAATATCCTTTAATCTCAAATCACCTAATCATCAATGCTGGTACCGAATGGGCTACTGTTCAGACAAAGAAGTCCTTGAATATGGGTTATTGCTTAAATCTCTTGAATTGGTCCAGACCTCCTAGTGGTATGTTTAAACTAAATGTTGATGGTTCTAGGAATGGTAGTTTTGGCAAAATTGGAGCAGGTGGTATTATCAGATGTTCTTCTGGTACTTTGAACAAAGGCTTTCAGGCCAATTTGGGCATTGGAGTGGTTTTACATGCTGAATCATGGAGCTTATACCATGGTTTGAAACAAGCTATTTCTTATGGTATTGATATGCTGGAAATCGAATCTGATTCGACTCTTTTGATCAAACTTGCTCACGACAGTGATACTACATTGCACCCTCTTGGCTCACTGATTTCTTGCTACAGAACTTTTCTTGGGAGATTCAGTTACGTTTCTCTTACTCATATTTATAGAGTGCAATATGGTGGCTAACTGCTTGGCCAAAAACAGTATTAACCATGACTATGGAGTGATTGAATTTGCGGACCCTCCTCCTCATGCTTTGCAGGCTTACTTGGATGATCTGGATTCTGTTGGTAGATCTCGAAAGATCAAAATTGGGCATGATTCTGATGCTGTTTAGTTAGCTTTTTCTTTTTTCTTTTGCTGGCCTTTCTGGCCCCGTGTTAACCAAAAAAAATAAAAAAATCAGTCAATCTCTCCGATGCAAAGTTTAACTGACCAAAAAAAAAAAACACCCTGTAACCATTCACTTCTCCATTTAGCCATTGATATGTGCTCCGCCTGGCAACATTTTCAGAAACTCATAGGCTCCTATATAAACATTCAAAAATCAGAACTTTTTGGAGAACAGAAGCTGATCCAAAATAGTAACATCATCAGAAACGAAAAAGAAAAAGTACATTGATCGAACATTGGTAAAATCCAAGAGATCTATCCGTTAATTAAAAATATATTGCAATTCCAAGTTGTAAGCACTAGCTTGAAATCATACACGCAAATTCAAATGAAACAATAAGTGAGAGAAGTGAGTCATACAGCTGGAAAAACAACACTACAATCATTTCCAGAATAAGTTTACAATGAAACCTGAGAAGTGTTTAATCAGTAAAGGCAGTACACCCTCTCCTTACAATAGAAGGCAACAGATTTCAATGAACAATACACACACACACCATAAATTTGCAAAATACAAACATCTTTACACCCACCATGGATTTTAACAAAGCTCTCAACAACACCCAAAAAAGAAGGAAAAAGAATAAAAAAGAGAATTAAATCAATTGGGTTACTCGCAGAGTTGCGTATATTTAACTACAATGTTTACTGGAAGACTGGAAAAGTAGTCAGAGAATGCTGCCTTCTAACAATTATCAGTACCAAACTGCACCTTAGCTCACCATCAGTATACTGTATGGATGTAGAGGCTTGAAAGGAATTTTTAATGACCAAAAATCAAGTACATGAAGTATACACGTGATCCTAAACAAAGGAATGTCCAACTAATCCTGAACAAACTTAAGAAAACACACATCCAAAACTTAAAGAGGGCCAATTGAACTGCAATTCAATGCAGCTTTGTATTGCACAGCCTCAAAAGTTAGAACAATGACGGAGCTAAACTAAGATAAGATCAGGCAGTTCTATTGACACCAAGCACAGCTGAATTTGTATATGCAGTGCTAGTTCATTCATGATCACAGTTATGCCTAAAGAATAAGAGAAGAAAGAACATGAAGCATACTATGAGTATCGACTAACCTGACTTTGAACTAGTTACACTGTTGCAGCATCCCCATTATTTGAGAACTTTTCAACCATCGAAGGCTTTGGTCTGCATGCAGCTCCTAATGCATCAGTGGGGAAAGGAGCATCTTCTGGATCGATTTCATCAATGAAGCTCTGTTCTAAAATATCAGCATCAGTGGGGAAAGGAGCATCTTCTGGATCTATTTTATCAATGAAGCTCGGTTCTAAAATATCAGCATCAGTGGGGAAAGGAGCATCTACTGGATCTATTTCATCAATGAAGCTCTCTTCTAAAATATCAGCGGCGGTTTTAACAACAAAAGGGGCATGAAAAACCTTCCAACGGCGATCGCTGTAACTCTCATCATGCAAATGAGGGCAGTCTTCAGTCATGTGATCAAGAAACTTGTTGCAAATAACACAACACATAGGAACTGCACAGAGAGGACGTCCAACACCTTTGGTAGAGACATATAGGCGATCCCATACATATCCCTTTGGTAAGGGTCCAAAAGGAGCAGGCTGAACACATTGTTCTTGACCTGTTCACCAAAAAAAATAACAACATAAAAAACTGAGCCACATTCCATTGAACAATAAAGACCCCACAAAAAAAAAAACAAAGGATCCTTGATTAAAGAGGATATCCAATATTACGACATATTAAAGAGGAGCAAACAAGAATAACTCGAGCATGGGTGTTGATCAAGAGAGCATCTCAAAGCAAAAAAAAAAAAAGCAGGAATGAATGCCAAGTAATTTCCAGCTTAGAGGATACATAAGCTACCGACATGGTATGATGCTCGACATACATCTTAACTCTGACACCAGTAGTGAGTATATCGCACAAACACTTGTTATATGACTTTTCTGTTCTAGATTTCATTCAAATGCGGCAACAAAATAAAGCACTACAAAGAAGAATCCGATTCTTTTGATAATACTCAAATTCGCTTTGAGAGACCCAGAAACACAAATTTGGTTAGAGAAACAATGAAGCAGCAATTTGTTACTATACAAATTCCACCAGAAAAGTATACGTATCGAATCGAATCAAATTTGCAGTACAGGAAACACATACAATAGCTATCAATTTATAGTACAGAAAAAGAATCCATACATAAAATTCAGGTAAAAACTGAAAAATTAAAACAAAACCCTAAAAAGCGATATGAAATTAATCGCGGCATACATACCAGCAGAGACTACCCCATCGCGACCATCTCCTCGATTCACCGCAACTCCATCCCGTCCCGGTTTCTTGATTAAGCTCATGGTTAAGGCTCAGCGTTTCGAGTTTCTTCTCTTTACTTCTCTTCTTCTTCTGGACGAATGAGCGAAAATTTGGGGGCTGAGAACCTAAATACCCCGAATGGGGGTATATTCGGAAAATTATAGTGGAAACCGATAGGACAACCGAGTGCGGGGGGAGGTTCCCTCATGCCACCCAAGCATACAAGGAAAGGACGTATGTACCCTCATTGCTTCAATTATTAAAATGGTTTTGGCACACTTTGCATCCAAAAAAAAAAAAAAGGACTCGGATAGATCGTTTCTTCATTTCAAGAAAATTTGATGAATACGTGGAATTGGTTGATAGTGTTTGATGTATGAGTTACATACATGTTTGATGTCGTGATGAATAGAAAGAGAGAAGAGGGAGTGAAAGGGGCAGAATGAGAAATTGAATGGAGGAAAAAACAGAAAGGGAATCAAATTTCAGACGGAGGCGAGGAATTGATTGGTTTGCCAAGCACATGCAAGAAGGTGGTGAATGAGGGCACTGTGTCGGAAGACTCTGTCTCTCTCTCTGTACGTGAACAACAAGCTATGAAATTCAAACCAATAAACGCAAATAAAAAAGTCACTCTAGTCTGTAGACAGTATAATATAATCATTTGTACCAAAAAAATAAAAAACATCATCACGTGACTCGCTGCCTGGTACCGGTATTTGATCTGCTTCCACTTCTTCATGTCAAGTTAGATATCATTGCAAAATTGCCCCTAATTAGAGGGGGTTGATGTCCTTTAATTTCTGGATAAATCTTGTTTGTTAAAAAATCAAAGCTTAATTAATCTTGGGCCCTCTAGGATTCTCCATGGTAGTACACTAGTCCTGCACTGCTCATCATTCAACTAGAATTTTATTCTGCTCGTCATTCACCTAGAATTTTTGAAACACATCAAGTAACTGTAACTGGTCATGTAACTGATCATGTCACTGACCAAGTAACTGTAACTGATCACGTAACTGACCATGTCACTGACTAAGTAACTGTAACTGGTCACGTAACTGACCATGTAACTGACCAAGTAACTGTAACAGGTCACGTAACTAACCATGTAATTGGCCAAGTAACTGTAACTGGTCGCGTAACTGACCATGTAACTGACCATAAAATTAAAATTACATAAGTGAAATTGTTGGATGATAATTGAAAGAAATGAAGAGAAGCTTGATAGAGTAAGAAGATGGAGACGTAAAATTGTTGAAAATTTGGGTGTGAGAAATTAAGGTGAGGAACTAGGTATTTATAGAATTTTTGAAAAAAAATTTCTGATTAATTTTTTACCCCATTCAGATTATTTTTTAGGGTGGAAAAAATCTTACAGTTGTCAATTACTTGCAACCATTGGATCACATGATCCAACAACCACAATTAAGTGACCGTTGCACAAAGGACAGTTAAAAAAAAAAAACAGCCGTTGGCAGCAGGCCCATGTAGGTGTTGAGCGCACCACCAACGGTCGGGCTATCCATTTGCTGATCCTTGGTCATCCAACTGCCTCGGCAGGTGGGGCCACCAAAAAACTGCAAATCAGTCCGGCAATTTATTGCCGCTGCATTCCACTTTTCCTTCTTTCTCTCCAATTGGTCATCCAATTGGTATGCTGGTGCATTTGCTCTTACATGTTTGATGTCGTGATGAATAGAAAGAGAGAAAAGGGAGTGAAAGGGGCAGAATGGGAAATTGAATGGAGGAAAAAACAGAAAGGGAATCAAATTTCAAACGGAGGCGAGGAATTGATTGGTTTGCCAAGCACATGCAAGAAGGTGGCAAATGAGGGCACTGTGTCAGAAGACTCTGTCTCTCTCTGTACGTGAACAACAAGCTATGAAATTCAAACCAATAAAAGCAAATAAAAAAGTCACTCTAGTCTGTAGACAGTATAATATAATCATTTGTACCAAAAAAATAAAAAACATCATCACGTGACTCGCTGCCTGGTACCGGTATTTGATCTGCTTCCACTTCTTCATGTCAAGTTAGATATCATTGCAAAATTGCCCTTGATTAGAGGGGGATGATGTCCTTTAATTTCTAGGTAAATCTTGTTTGTTAAAAAATCAAAGATTAATTAATGTTGGGCCCTCTAGGATTCTCCATGGTAGTACACTGGTCATGCACTGCTCATCATTCACCTAGAATTTTAATCTGCTCATCATTCACCTAAAATTTTTGAAACACATCAAGTAACTGTAACTGGTCACGTAACTGACCATGTAACTGACCAAGTAACTGTAACAGGTCACGTAACTAACCATGTAATTGGCCAAGTAACTGTAACTGGTCGCGTAACTGACCATGTAACTGACCATAAAATAAGTAACTGTAACTAGTTACGTAACTGACCATGTAACTGACAATGTCACTGACCAAGTAACTGTAACTGGTCGCGTAACTGACCAAGTAACTGTAACTGGTCACGTAACTGACCATGTCACTGACAAATAACTGACCATAAAATTAAAATTACATAAGTGAAATTATTGGATGATAATTGAAAGAAATGAAGAGAATATTGATGGAGGAAGAAGATGGAGAGGTAAAATTGTTGAAAATTTTGGTGTGAGAAATTAAGGTGAGTAACTAGGTATTTATATAATTTTTGAAATAAAAATTCTGATAATTTTTCTACCCCGTTCAGATTATTTTTTAGGGTGGAAAAAATCTTACCGTTATCAATTAATTGCAGCCATTGGATCACATGATCCAACAACCACAAATAAGTGACCGTTGCACAATGGACAGTTAAAAAAAAAAAAAAACAGCCGTTGGCAGCAGGCCCATGTGGGTGTGGAGTCCACCACCAACGGTCGGGCTATCCATTTGCTGATCCTTGGTCATCCAACTGCCTCGGCAGGTGGGGCCCCCAAAAAACGGCAAATCAGTCCGGCAATTTATTGCCGCGCCATTCCACTTTTCCTTCTTTCTCTCCAATTGGTCATCCAATTGGTATGCTAGTGCATTTGCTCTTACATGTTTGATGTCGTGATGAATAGAAAGAGAGAAGAGGGAGTGAAAGGGGCAGAATGGGAAATTGAATGGAGGAAAAAACAAAAAGGGAATCAAATTTCAAACGGAGGCGAGGAATTAATTGGTTTGCCAAGCACATGCAAGAATGTGGTGAATGAGGGCACTGTGTCAGAAGACTCTGTCTCTCTCTGTACGTGAACAACAAGCTATGAAATTCAAACCAATAAAAGCAAATAAAAAAGTCATTCTAGTCTGTAGACAGTATAATATAATCATTTGTACCAAAAAAATAAAAAACATCTTCACGTGACTCGCTGCCTGGTACCGATATTTGATCTGCTTCCACTTCTTCATGTCAAGTTAGATATCATTGCAAAATTGCCCTTGATTAGAGGGGGATGATGTCCTTTAATTTCTAGATAAATCTTGTTTGTTAAAAAATCAAAGCTTAATTAATGTTGGGCCCTCTAGGATTCTCCATGGTAGTACACTGGTCATGCACTGCTCATCATTCACCTAGAATTTTAATCTGCTCATCATTCACCTAAAATTTTTGAAACACATCAAGTAACTGTAACTGGTCAGGTAACTGACCACGTAACTGACCAAGTAACTGTAACTGGTCACGTAACTGACCAAGTAACTGTAACTGGTTACGTAACTGACCATGTAACTGACAATGTCACTGACCAAGTAACTGTAATTGGTCATGTAACTAGTCGCGTAACTGACCAAGTAACTGTAACTGGTCACGTAACTGACCATGTCACTGACCAAATAACTGACCATAAAATTAAAATTACATAAGTGAAATTATTGGATGATAATTGAAAGAAATGAAGAGAATATTGATGGAGGAAGAAGATGGAGAGGTAAAATTGTTGAAAATTTTGGTGTGAGAAATTAAGGTGAGTAACTAGGTATTTATATAATTTTTGAAATAAAAATTCTGATAATTTTTCTACCCCGTTCAGATTATTTTTTAGGGTGGAAAAAATCTTACCGTTATCAATTAATTGCAGCCATTGGATCACATGATCCAACAACCACAATTATGTGACCGTTGCACAAAGGACAGTTAAAAAAAAAAACAGCCGTTGGCAGCAGGCCCATGTAGGTGTTGAGCGCACCACCAACGGTCGGGCTATCCATTTGCTGATCCATTTGCCTCGGCAGGTGGGGCCCCCAAAAAACTGCAAATCAGTATGGCAATTTATTGCCGCTGCATTCCACTTTTCCTTCTTTCTCTCCAATTGGTCATCCAATTGGTAAGCTGGTGCATTTGCTCTTACATGTTTGATGTCGTGATGAATAGAAAGAGAGAAGAGGGAGTGAAAGGGCAGAATGGGAAATTGAATGGAGGAAAAAACAGAAAGGGAATCAAATTTCAAACGGAGGTGAGGAATTGATTGGTTTGCCAAGCACATGCAAGAAGGTGGTGAAGGAGGGCACTGTGTCAAAAGACTCTGTCTCTCTCTGTACGTGAACAACAAGCTATGAAATTCAAACCAATAAAAGCAAATAAAAAAGCCACTCTAGTCTGTAGACAGTATAATATAATCATTTGCACCAAAAAAATAAAAAATATCATCACGTGACTCGCTACCTGGTACCGGTATTTGATCTGCTTCCACTTCTTCATGTCAAGTTAGATATCATTGCAAAATTGCCCTTGATTAGAGGGGGTTGAAGTCCTTTAATTTCTGGGTAAATCTTGTTTGTTAAAAAATTATAGTTTAATTAATCTTGAGCTCTCTAGGATTCTCCATGGTAGTACACTGGTCCTGCACTGCAATCTATGACCGGTCAAACCTATTTTCTCAGTCCAGATTGCACATTTAGCTTCGTCATGCTCTCTTATTCTTACTAGTAATGTTAAAGCTAAGGTATCTTATATTCTCTGAATAATGTGAGAACTGATTAAGAATTGATTTTGTAATTACTTAAATTAGCCGATCGAAGAATGAGACTAATTATTAGTTACGGTTTACTGATGTCTCTCTTTTCTATGAGCATTAGCTTTTGAGATGTGACAGGTATAACTTAGAAAAAAACAAATATGTGTCGAATAAGGATCAAAAACGCATGAAACCCTATTTTTAAGTCTCATTCTCTTTGCCCGTGTGAGATGTGATGTGGTTATTTAAGAAGTAAATGATACATGTTCGAATAAGGGAAAAAAAAGAGAATAAAAAAAAGGTAAGTATCGAACACCTCTTCCGGGGCTCATTCGCTTTGCATATTTCCTCCTTTCAGGCCACCTCTGTGGCTCTGTTTGCTTTTGGACAATATGTATAATTTGTTGACTCTTGTATGAGCTGGATCGCATCATCTACCACATTAATGATCATATACGAGTTCTGAATCTCGTTTCCATATCACCTCTTTCTCTGAGAGCATTTGTAGTATGCAAGTGGAGATTACAGACTGTCGCTTTGAATGATTGAATCTTGGATGCCCGTTATGGTGCCATTTCTAGCTTAAGCCATGTGAAGGGGAGAGTTCAGTACACGTACAAATAAAAAGACCTCGTGACCAAGAAGTATTACACCACGGCCATTAGCCAATCACCATCCCCATATCTTTGCTTTGGATCTCCGGATCCTCTCCTAACCCAACAATCTACCTAAGCTACATAAGCTTTGAAGGAGGTAACGCCACGTGGCGATAACAAGATCCAACGGTGAGAACCATATTGGCAGCAGCAGCAAGCCAGCAATTGAGTAAAAAGGGCTTGTTGACTAGAACAGAGTAATGGTGTCTCGGCAATAATGACTAATAAGCTACCTCCCGGATTGTTTCAATACCACAATGTTCGGATTGCAAAAATCGGCAAAGTTAGAATCTACCAACCCATTTGCTGTGCACAATTCGGAGAGAAAGTGTTTTGAGATTTGATGACGAATTAACGGAGGTTAACAGAGTTGTTCAAGTGTCGACTGCAGGGATGCAGCAGTTGATGTGTTACGGAGGGTGGAGAGGGATGTGGTAGTCGGAAATCATTTTGGGGAGCTAATGGGAGCAATGGCTTGTTCTTGGGAGAGTAGGGAGGGTGGTCTTGTTTCTGCAACTCAGTTTGGGTTTTCAAGGACTTGTAATTGAAGTAGATTCATCCAAAGCAGCTCAGCTAATCAACGACCGGAGTACATGCTGCGAAGAGAAATGATAGCAGCAGCAACTGACTGAAAGAGCGGCTCCTAGGTCCTTACACAGTGTTGTTTCATTCTTTTGTTCTGGGCAATGTTGTACCTGTTGTTATATGGAGGACAGAGATTGAATAACCTTGTTCTAATAAGGGACTCATTTGTTTTACATTAAAGCTGAAAATGTCGCATCATAAGTTCTAATATTGATGAACTCTAATTACCCAGAATTTTGATATCAAATTAACTTGTTCCGTTAGAAACAAGTAAAATGTAGTGATTTGTGGTTTGGCCATTGCCTGAATTCTGAAACTAACAGTTGTTCAAAATCTAAGACGATCTTTTAAAAGAACAGAAATTTAGATGGAAGATACAATTTTTCTACTCCAGAAAGAAAAGACGAGCTATTGTTTAAATTATCAAGAATCCAAAATGAGCTAACCCGTCAATGAACAGAAGCCGTTTTGTGCATGAATATCACTTCAGACAGTCGGCTGTGGAGTCTTGACTATGATAAAACACAGCAAAAACTAAAACTTTTTTTTTTTAAACAAAAAAAAAAGGCAAACACAAATCCAATCTGCGAATCCCATGAGATGCAAATATTGATGAAACAGATTCAATCTTCACAACATAATTTCCCCACATCCAGTATAACTTCCCAAAATAAGCCTCTAATCCGCACACTAGTACACTTTCGGGGCAAAAGATGGTGTGACTGCTCTTGAAGTCCTGCCAGCATCCAAATAATCATGAGATGCATTCGAAGTGGCAATTAATAGGATAAAGGACTACATCACAGAATACGATTTTAAGTGTCTTTACTTACTATCTTCTGGAGGTAAATGCAGAATTAGTCATCATGTCAAAGTAACAACACAATAAGCAAAATACAGGAAACGAGTTCAAGTGTCTTCCAAGTATGTTTGAAGGTTTAGAGGCATACCTGCCATGCTGTTTCCCAACAAAATTTGAGCTCAGCAGGCCATTGGCCATTGATCTGTCCAGAGGAGCTCCATTTCCACCATTAAGAAGTACAGATGACTGGCTGGGAGTAGGTTCAGGCCCATTCATGTCCTTGGATTTGCTTGCTCAAAATTTTTACGTTCTACATACCTCCTGAAACACCATTTAATTGCTGATTCTGCTTCACAGACTGCAAGTGTGCATTATTTGCATTTGGAGTAGAACTTACCTTGGTTTCACTAATCTTCTCAAGAGAATCCAATCTTAAAGAATCAGTAAATTGGGAAGACATTTATTGCAAGCTCTGATCAGTTTGGGGTGAGACCAAGTAACTATTATTAATTGACTCAAGAACCTGAAACAAAATACATACTTTAATTCCCACCTAATTAAAATACACAAAGGCACATAATCATTTACAAGGAAATACCTGTGCTTCCTCGGGGGAAGATGATATCACAGGCTCAGGCTCTGCCCCTTCGTGAATTTGAACATCCAAATAGTCTTGATGAAATGGTTGCCCATTAACAGAAGTTTCATAGTGATACTTTGCATCTGATCTTATCAGGTTTTGATCATTTTGGGAAGATGGAGGTTCAGTTTGTGTAGCTATCTGCAAACTCTCGGACGGAGCCTAAAAGGAGAGATCAAGTAACATGAGTTGGTCATTACGGATAACGGATGCTGATCATAATCAAAATAGAAAGAGGTCTTCGACTGTCAGCACCTGTTGGTTCTGCCACTGGTGGAGAGATGACATTACAGGTATTGAGTGAAAATTCCCCACATGTGATTGAGGAAGCTGTGGTGGCATGGAATGGGGAACCCCAGGTTGATGCAGAACAAATGGATGCATACTAGTCACCTGTCCAGGTGGAAGAAAGGGAGGCATCCAAAGTAGAGACAAAGGACCAATTGGAACACTAGGAACATGGTCAACTTGATAAACCATAACAATCAACGTTTATGGATAAATAAAGAAAAACTAATATAATTGAAAATGGCATGCTCACTATAGAATAAGCTGCTGGATTCGACTTGATCATATGCACTCTGCTACTCTAGCCGCAATTACAAACCAACGCTTCGCCGTCATCTGGCCTCGAGGAGTCGTCGTCGTCCTGGTGAGCCGACAACGGGAAGACTACGAGTCCCCGAGGCCAGACGACGGCAAAAGAGTTAGTTCGTAATTGCGGTAAGAATGTCTATCTGATCCAAGTCGAATCCTGCGACAGTTAATTCTACTAAGAGTGAGAGTGCCGAAAAGTGGACGGCAAAGCCGTTTGGGAATGCGGTGAAATGGCAGAGTCCTCGGTAGCCTCTTGTAGGCTTTCCGGCACCGTCTGGCCCGAGGGAGTCCTCAGTGGCCGGCAAGACTTGTTCCGGCGTCATCTGCCTTCGGGGAGTAGTCGTCGTCATGGAAACTAGAGAACCGCCATGGAAACCAGACCAGAGCTTCAACACCGAGAGAGGGTATAGAGAGAGAGCGAGGGAGAGAGACAAAGAGAGTCAATCGGGTTTAGGGTTTAAGGCTCGGGGAGTCGACGTCCTCATGGAAACAAGAGAACCGCCATGGAAACCAGACCAGAGCTTCAATTCCGAGAGAGGGTAGAGAGAGAGAGCGAGGGGAAGAGAGTTAATTGTGTTTAGGGTTTATGGCTCGGGGAGTCGACGTCCTCATGGAAACCAGAGAACCGCCATGGAAACCAGACCAGAGCTTCAATTCCCAGAGTGGGTAGAGAGAGAGAGGGAGGGTGTGGGTAGAGAAACTGGTACATTTTGAGTGAGAGAATTTATAAGGGTTTAGAGGGTCATGAGAAAGCGGATGCCTAAAGGCTAAAACTAATTGACGCTTTGACACAAATTTGAAGGAAATTAATTTACCCGAATGGGTGTATTTTCGGAAAATTAGAGTGGAAACCGATAGGACAAATAATCCAACAACCGAGTCCGGGGGAGGTTCCCTCATGCCACCCAAGCATACAAGGAAAGGACGTATGTACCCTCATGCCTCCAAGGTATGCGTTGCTTCCAGATTTGCTTTAATGGGGAACTTACTGATTCTTTTACTGCTCATAGAGGAATCAGTCAAGGTGATCCACTTTCACCTTATATTTTTGTATTGTGCATGGAAAAATTGTCCCATCTAATTCTGGAAAGCAGTTAGAGCATCCCAGTCTGGCCCCAAGATTTCTCATCTCTTTTTTGCGGATGACCTCATGCTGTTTGGTTAAGCTACTGAAAAGCAGGCCCATGTTCTTAAGCAATGTCTTGATATCTTCTGTTGCTTATCAGATCAGTCTGTCAGTTATGAAAAATCTCTCATTTTTTGCTCTCCTAATACCAGTACTGAGATTGCTGGAAATATTAGTAATATCTGTGGTTCCCCTCTTACTTCTGATTTGGGAAAATACCTTGGTATGCCTTTAATCCACTCAAGAGTTAATAGATATACATATGCCTCTATTCTTGATAAAGTTCAAAATAGACTCTCTAGTTGGAAGTGTAAGATTTAAGCTTTGCTGGAAAGTTGACTCTAATTCACTCCGTGAATGCTACTATTCCCAATTATGCCATGCAAACTGCAAAGCTCCCGATGTCTATATGTGATGATTTGGATAAGCTAAATAGGAACTTTTTGTGGGGTTACTGCGACGAAAAGAAGAAAATTCATCTCATAAATTGGAACACTGTTTGTTTGCCTAAGAACTTTGGTGGTTTGGGCATTAAAAAAACATCTGATATGAATTAGGCTATGCTTGCAAAAGCTGGATGGAGACTCCACAATAATGATTCTGGATTGTGGGCTACAATTTACAGGGAAAAATACCTTCGTAGTGCCAATCTTGTTGATGACTCTTATGTTGTCCCCAAGGATTGTTCCAGTACATGGAGAAGTATTGTTCATGGGGCTAATCTTCTTAAACAAGGCTTGACCTGGAGAGTTGGAGATGGAAGACGAATTAATTTCTGGTTCGATATGTGGCTGCCTCTTTTTTCCCTTCATAATCATATTCTTCCTTCTGCCTCCTTTAATCCTACTGATAAAATTTCTAACTTTTGGGATGACCATGGTTGGGACATTGATAAATTAACTGCTTGTCTTCCTCAACATATTATCGACCAGATTATTCGTATTCCTCCTGGCTTTGATGGGTATGGAGAAGATAAACAAATTTGGGGGTATACATCTAATGGTATCTTTAGTGTAAAGTCTGCTTATGCTATTTTTCTTGCATCCTATTGTCAGGATAACTCTCCATGGAAATTCATTTGGAAATTGCAGCTTCCTCCCAAATTGAAGACATTCACATGGATTGTTTTCCATGGCAAACTCTTAACAAATGTTCAAAGAGCCAAAAGGAATTTGACCAATGACAACTGTTGTCCTTTATGCCATCAAGCTCTTGAGACTCTTGCTCACCTATTTCGAGATTGCCCTGCTGCTCAATTGATATGGAATTCTTTCAATATACCATCTTGCGTGGCTAATACTTTTCAGATAAGTTGGAATGGTTGGCTTATGGCTCATCTTCTGTGCAAGGTCAGTTTTAGCTCTGAATTGCAATGGAACTCAATATTTGTATTCATTTGTTGGTATATATGGAAATGGAGAAACAAGGTCATTTTTGAACCAAGTTTCCAATATCCTTTAATCTCAAATCACCTAATCATCAATGCTGGTACCGAATGGGCTACTGCTCAGGCAAAGAAGTCCTTAAATATTGGTTATTGCTTAAATCTCTTGAATTGGTCCAGACCTCCTAGTGGTATGTTTAAACTAAATGTTGATGGTTCTAGGAATGGTAATTCTGGCAAAATTG